>RCUC01134882.1:0-19361 GCA_003697995.1 Taxidea taxus jeffersonii | reverse complement strand
GGGGCTTGGGGCTCAATCCTAGGACCCTGAGATCAGGACCTGAGCAGAAGTCAGAGGCTTAACCCACTGAGCCCCCCAGGGGTCCCTCCCAACTATTTTAATGTTAATGCCTTGGTAGAGGGGAAAACAACCTTAACTTGGTGGTGGCAAGGCCTTAGTTATCCCTTAGCATATGAAAGTTCTTTTGAAACCTCCCGTTCTCCTTACCTCCCCCAACCCCATAGAAGATAATCAGTTCTACCCCCGGGCTTTAATAAACCACTGCGTGGCACCAAAAACAAAACAAAACGCACAATTAAGTACCCGCAAAACATCCTCAATCTTGTCTGTTGGCTCACAAAATCTGAAATATTTGCTATCTGGCCCTTTACAGAAATAGTCTGCTGGCCCTATTTTAGAGGGTCCACTACATTATAAAAACAAACATGTATTAAAGAACACACGGAACAAAACCAAAAGACAACTGACAGAGTGGGAAAAAATATTTGCAAATGACATATCAGATAAAGGGCTAGTATCTAAAATCTACAAAGAGCTTAGCAAACTCAACACCCAAAGAACAAATAATCCAATCAAGAAATGGGCAGAGGACATGAACAGACATTTCTGCAAAGAAGACATCCAGATGGCCAACAGACACATGAAAAAGTGCTCCATATCACTGGGCATCAGGGAAATACAAATCAAAACCACAATGAGATACCACCTCACACCAGTCAGAATGGCTAAAATGAACAAGTCACGAAATGACAGATGCTGGCGAGGATGCGGAGAAAGGGGAACCCTGCTACACTGTTGGTGGGAATGCAAGCTGGTGCAACCACTCTGGAAAACAGTATGGAGGTTCCTCAAAAAATTGAAAATAGAGCTACCTTATGACCCAGCAATTGCACTACTGGGTATCTATCCTAAAGATACAAACGTAGTGATCCAAAGGGGCACGTGTACCCGAATGTTTATAGCAGCAATGTCCACAATAGCCAAGTTATGGAAAGAACCTAGATGTCCATCAACAGATGAATGGATAAAGAAGATGTGGTATATATATACGATGGAATACTATGCAGCCATCAAAAGAAATGAAATCTTACCATTTGCGATGACATGGATGGAACTAGAGCGTATTATGTTTAGCGAAATAAGTCAACTGGAGAAAGACAACTACCACATGATCTCCCTGATATGAGGAAGTGGAGATGCAACGGGGGTGGGAGTTAAGGTGGTAGGAAAAGTAAAACTGAAAGAAGATGGGATCGGGAGGGAGAAAAACCAAAAGAGACTCTTAATGTCATAAAACAAACTGAGGGGGATGGGGGGAAGAGGGGTTGGGTGAGGGTGGTGGGGTTACATCATATGTTTAAATAAAGCTTAAATAAAGTAAAAAAAAAAAAAAAAAGAACACACGGGCATCTCCTTCACTCGTATTTATTGCTGCTTCAGCAAAACCAAAATGCGAAGCAGCTGTTTTTGTGACTAACCCCATTCGGGCTCCAGAGAAATACTTTTCCACAGAGCTTGCTTTTTCCTTGAAAGAGAGGGACCTCCGTCTGACTCCCATGGAGTTTTGAGGTTGGTGCCGCTGGCCGGGCTGAGATGGACTCAGCTTTGGACCGTGGATGTGTGGATTTGCCCAGTAGCAGAACGCAGGTAAAAAGTAAATTACAGGTAATTAAAAAGACAAATCGACGTACATGCTAAATCTTTCCTCTTGATGAAGTTCTAGAATACAGGTGAGGTTCGGCAGGGTGAGCTCCAGAGCCAATGACCCAGAAAGGATTCTTGAGGCATCTTTAGTGCACAGTGGTGGTTTATTAAAGCCCGGGGACAGGACCCCTGGGCAGGAAGAGCTGCCGGTGGTGAGGGTGACAAGTTCTGTACCACGGGGGTGGGGGGTAAGGGACAGGGAGGTTTCAACAGAACTTTCATATGCTAAAGAGGACCTACAAGATACCAGACCAGAGGCCTGGCCTTCGCCAAGGTCCTTTTGCCCTTTTTAGCAATCTATTAAGATAGTTGGGAGATTCCTAAAGAATGTCACATCTGTCCCACCCAGGAGTGGGGGTGGGGGGCCTGGTTTCAAGGTGTCAGCCTTTTGCTTTGTCCTCAGCCAGCCTTCAGCCTCTCCTTTCTGCTCAGGAGAGCCAGCGCTCTCCTGTAGCAGAAGCACAAGCTGCACAGCAGGGTTTCCTCCCAAGTGTTGTGGTTTACACACTCCACTTTCTTTACTTTGGCTGCAATCGCACCGTTCTGGGAGAACTCAATTAGCAAGGAATTGAAACTTGCATATGGAGGCTGAGGAGTATTCTGCAATTTAAAAAACTCACCTATTCTTAGATTCGTATAGTCCGCATACTTTCAAATATGTTTAGTCTAAGTAACAAGCCTGAAGTACCCTGTGGTCCTTCACACTGGAAACCACAAGCGGAAAAGGTGTGATCGGGACAGCAGGTGGTAAGAAATATTAATCCAGGATAAAAACGCACTTGCCTTAATAGGAGCATGCCCAAAGATGCGTATACGATTATTTCATTGCCACACATCGCAGCAAAAATGGGAAACACCGTAAAGGGCCTTACATCAAAGACTGAGGACAGTTTTGCACACGGACATGGTAACGTCTAGTGCTCGGCAGCCGTGACCTACTGGGGCCGGCGTTAAGTGAAGCTGCACTTAAGAAGGGGATCGGGAGGCTGAGTATGTGGGAATGCTGCTTACCAAGGACTGCAGCTTTTTCTGGGTTATTTAGAACATTTGCCAGGAATGCATATCTTTTAAATGTGCGTTTCAATCCTAGGGGTGGAGGAGAGGTTTAGATGGATCAGTAAATAAATCTGAAATACTGAGTTCAAATGAGAAAGCCATGTTGTACTAAAAATGGCCCATATTCTCCCCTGGGCGGTTCTCTAGTATCATTTTCTGTTTGCATTTCTGAATTGCATGAAGGATTGGTAGAATACCATTAGCTATGGTTGAAGAATTACTTTCAAGCTAAACTCTTGTTCTTAAGATGCTTTAATTTCTTGTAAAAAAAAAATGTAGCTTCAAATTTTACTCGCTATTTTCAAACTTTCATTTGAAAAGTTTAGAAGAAAAAGATTCCCTTTGTTCTTGTTAGTTATTTATGCATAAATCAAAGGGGTTTTTTTAAACACACTGAAAGAAAAAGAGAATTATTCTGAATAATGTGAATGGGTAACGGAACGGGTTTACGCTACATACCCTTTATCTTGTCTTGGTTGCCGGTAAGCAAAACTGAGTAGTTCAGTTACTGAAACATTACTGCCTTTGTGGATTCTCAGGGCACATGTAACTACGGTGCAAGTCTTTTCTTAAGCAAATTCCATTCTTTTAGTGTTTGGTTTTAATTACAGCAGCTGGACAATATGGCATTTCTCCTATTTTTATCTTATGTTCTTTCTCTGTTTTCCGTTGTCTTTTGTTTCGACAACAGGTGATGCACCAGTGTGACTCAAAATTTCAATAAAATAACACAGCAGATAAAGAAAACTAAGTCCCCTCCAGGACCCCCCTTCAGGTCAGCATTCCCAGAGTCACATGACCGGAACAAGCTCCTGCCGGATCCTCCAGAATTGTTTTATGTTTACAAGCACATGTGCACACCGGACACTTCCTCCTGCTCGGATGGATGGGGTATATTCCGCATTGCAATCTTGAGAACTCAGAACTTTTGCCACGATGTTTGCTCAGAGAGTGACTCTGTGCACGTAACCATTCTGGCTAGAGACGATGTATGGTTTCATCAATCAGCCTCAGCCAGGCATGGCCAGCATGAGTCTCCTCGATAAAAGAAATGACCTGGCTGGCTTTCCCCACACCTACCCACTCCCTCTGGACAGGAACGAAGCTGGAGATCCTGAGACGGCATGGACCCCGCCCTCAGATTTTCACACTTTGCAAAATCTGGATGAGCTCTGGTCTCAGCTTGTGCCAGTAGCCTGAGATCTCCATTTATCTTCACTCTGGGCATCTCCCTTCTGGACTCCAAGTTAACTCACTCGCACACCTCATATAAGGGCCGGAACATGCACCTGCTCACAAAGAGGGTGGGATGGCCAGTCGAGGTTTTCCAGGGAGGCAGCAGAGACCAGGACCAGCAGACACAAGGTGGCACCCCGGCGATAAAATGAGGGTGTACTCCACTTCCCTATCCACTGTTCCCCGCCACCCCGAGCCAGACAGGTTGGGCTCTGCACAGATTAAGAGAAGGCCTTGGTGCCTTCCTCCACTCACCAAGCCTGGAGTGGGAAGGAGGAGGAGTGAATGAGCAGACCAGACCCTTGCCCACTTCAGGTCCCAGGAGCTGCCGGCCTGACCATCCACGACACAGAGAGCAACTTTGGGTTGGGCATCAAACTGGAGTTTGGAGCTGGATAGATTTTGTAAAGCTGGCAGATAGGGTCGATAGGACAGTAGAGAAACTGCTTACTGAGCGGTCAAGGAAGGTTCGACCCAGCCCAGTTAGTTGTCGTAGCTGCTGTGACCCAGCACAATTAGTTGCCTTGACTGCTAAGAAAATCAAAGCCCTCCAGCATGGGCGTCTCCCACCAAGGGCAGACTGTTTGCTAAATGTTGCTGTAAACCACACGTTATGAGTTAGGGACAGGTAGACAGGTAGATAGTTGTTAAATCGTTCTTAACAGTTGATTTTCGCCATCTCTCAAACTTACTCACGAAGATGCTTTGATTTACAGACCCAGGTGTATTTTAAAATATTTTAGCCTTTGAATATCTGTTGCTCAGAAATATAGACCTTCTTCACCCTTCTTCCCTTTCTATGTCTGCCACAGAAATGGAAAACACATGCACCCCCGCACGTAGGCAGGAAATACAGGTGCACGCATCAGCAGGAAACATGGATGTGCAGGTGTGGGCAGGACTGAAGTAGCAGAGACCTGGGAGCAGGGGTGTCAGACACACACGGCCCGCTGGGGCCCAGCAGCATGCAGGTGGGCTGAGCTATAGGAGCGGACTAGGTGGACCAGGGCAACAGTCAGGTCTTCAGTGGGGTAGTCTGTGAGCACCTGTGAAGGCTTTTCTCTCCATGTTATAGACCAGTGCGATTTTATAGCCAAAGGTTATAGCCAGAATGTTTTTGAGACACGGCTGAAGAGTTCCAGGTAGCCAGACGTTTCTCAGAAGTTAAGTCATTATCACCCCTGCTTCTCGATGGGGTAAAAAGAAGGGTGGCTGAGTACATAAAGCCTTAAAAAGACACCATTTTTAACAAAAAGACTTTGATTTCTGAAGTGCAAGGGAAGTTATACTAATTTTATATTGATTAATTACAGAATAATATCTGGATGAGAGACTTTTCAAATGACTTGCTTTAAACCTTTGAGCAGATGCGTTAAAAACAAACAAACAAACAAGCAAAAAAAAACAAGAAACAACCCTAAGACAGAACTTGGGAAAGGCAGCAGTAGATGCAAACCAAAACCCATGCTGGAACCACATGGAAATCGAGCAAGAACATTAGCCCTGGGTTCCCGCAGCCTGACCATAAGATAGGCTGGATCATAGGCTGTTTCCTTGCAAACACACATCCTGAACCACAGCTCCCTGGTCCCCTGCCCCTCTCCCATGTAACCACGAGAATAAGTACAGAGATCGAATGGAGCTCTGCATTCCATCATGGGTGGCCACTAGACGCAGGCAAGGTGCTTTCAGTGGAAGCACAAGCTCACACACGTGTGCTGCTACCCTGGTTGTGCATCCTGTGTCGGCATCCTCCACGTGGACAGCTCCTGGGTGCACCTGGCGCCAGGCACCCGCCACCGGCCACCATCAAGCCTCCCGGCTCTGATCTCCTGCTCTCACCTCCCTGTGACTGCTGGCCTATGTCACCCCGAGTGAACCTTGCCCTCCTTTTAAGTGGCTTGAGATAATCAACTTTAGCTTAAGCTATTGTCTTAACTTTGTGTCCTGGTAGTACGCTGCTTTCTGCTTTGGACGTTATAGAGCTTTGCACGGTGAAAACTCTTTCGCCATGGTCATCTGACCCTGTCTCACCTCTGGCCCACCTGCTAGCCACCCTCCTCCTACTTCTCTACCTGCTCTTCCACTGCAGTCCCTCTAGCAAGTCCCCATCATGGTCCCTGCCTGGCATGGACTCCCCTTTCTATGCTCTTGAATCACGGGGCTGCATAATAATGAGACACAGAGAGAAATGTATTGGCAGAATAAAAAGAGAGCCTCGGGGGCACTAATTATGGAAAATACAGTTAGTCTCTGTCAGCGCTGGAAAAGGTGGAAAAGAAACCCAGATGCGCAAGCAGACCACAAGTCAGGTGCCCAGTGCACCCAGTGGAGCCAGAGACCGGCCTCTCGGGGCCTCCTGGTGCAGGTGGAGCCCAGGGCGCCGGGTGGGATCGCTCGGGGTGGCGAGGGAACACTGGCCCCTGTGGAGTCCACACACTGGGGACTGGAGCAAGGTGGACACTGTCTTAGATGGTGGAGACAATGCCAACAGGGAGCGTCCTTGATCCTGATTTATTTTCTGGGCTGTGGCAGGTGGGGTCCCTGGAACCTCACTGAGCCCAGCATGTGCCGGGGTGGGTGGGCTTTTGTCCTCCCTACGTCGGGGCTTCATTGTGAAGTGAAGAGTCCTGGTGTGAGACACCCAGAGGGTCTCAGTGTCTGTGATTCAATGTGTGTCCCCGGACTCAGAGCCCAGTGGGCTCGCAGTGGAGGCGGGTCCCGACCAGGGCCTTTGAATGAACGAATAGACGAGGAAAGGACGAGTGAGGAATGTTCTTCCCCCGGCGGGGCTGGGCAGAGCTATGGTGCGGTTCACAGGGGTGCGGACTAGGATGCTGAGCAGGCCGGGGTCTGAGCCAAGACTGCGAAACCACAACAGATGCCTGGGTTTGTGCTGACTGACCTTGGGACACGGATGTGGGAGAGGAGCTTACTAGGCTTACTGAAGGTCCGCGATCTCTGCTTTGAGAAACACCATTCTGGGAGACGTCTTCCAATGCGGAGAAGGACGTTATTAATCATTCTTCACACCCTGCTGGTATAAATATGTAAAACAGACCCAGAACGAGTCACCTGTTGAAGAGCCGCTTTAATTTCAGAGGTTAATTCAGCTCCCAGAATATCAAAAACAAAACAGAATCAAGGCCAACTCATTTTGCCCTGTTGGAGTCCTTATCTTGTTACTATGGCAACTCACTTCACAAATTTGTTGCCAGACACATGATAAAAATATGGGAGAGTGCTGTATCCCGTAGAATTGAAAATAAATCCCTGAAAGTGCAAAGCAAATAATAATCCAGTAGCCAAAAGGATTAAAAATGTCCCTGCATAAGTTATTTTCGCAGTGATATAGATTTTAAAGTTCCTAAAATTGTGAAAACTTTCACACATTAATATTGAAAAAATATTTTCTTAAAACCTGCAAAATCAAATGGTAGCAGAACCATTTTAACCTGCCCAATAAATATGTTATTAGTTTTGGAGAATATTTATGTTTTACTGCACTTGCAAAAGTAATACATGACATCATGCTATGTGTAAAACAATAGAACCATTCAGAACTAGAGTAAAAACGGAAATTCCTCCTTTACTCTCCCTGCTTCACGAAGTCAGGGACTTTTCATCTCTTCTCCAAGAGGAGTCACTCTTAACAATTTGTATCTTTCCATAGTAACGAATAGTATGGATAGACAGAGAGCGAAATTTCTCCTGCACACCTTCTTTTTTGTTAGCAGAGTGCAATGACTTACCGTCTTTTATAATAACACGTTCCGCTCTAACTCACTCCCTTCGATGTCTCCGTAATGCACGGCATAATAAGGATTTACTAGAATTTTCAGCCATCCCTTCATTGACTGACATTCAGGTTGCTTCCGCTTTGTCATTAACGCAAACAAAGTTGCACAGGACTTGTTGTAACCATGCCTTAAGGCACATGGCTTATTCCTTCAGTGTGGCAGATGCTGAAAGGGGAAGCAGGAGATGGCCTCAGGAGAAGGGTACATAATATTTGAGAGGGGCTACCAAATTGTTCTTTAAGTGGTCTGTGAAAGGCTGTTCATTATTAAAAAATGCAAGTGTCCCGGAGCCTGGGTGGCTCAGTGGGTTAAGCCTCTGCCTTCGGCTCAGGTCATGATCTCAGGGTCCTGGGATCGAGCCCCATATCGGGCTCTCTGCTCGTCGGACAGCCTGCTTCCCCATCCCCCGCCCCTGCCTGCCTCTCTGCCTACTTGTGATCTCTCTCTCTCTCTCTCTCTGTCAAATTAAAAAAAAAAAAAAATTTAAAAAATGCAAGTGCCCATTTCCGCGCTCCTTCAGATAAACCATATTCATATTATCAATTTGTTTATTTGTACCAGTGCGATAGGCAAATATGTATGTATGTGAGTCACATGCATGCAATGTCATTGATTTTATAATTTGCTCCCCCAGTAACTATGAGATAACATGTGATTTCATGGGTGTGTTAGCATTTCAACGTTTTCTTCTGTAGATGTGTTTATTTGTATTCTGTACCCATTTCTTTGTGGCCATTTTTCTACTGAAAAGAAGGGGTTCATCTTAACATTATAGATATTAATCCATTGCATTAGTGAATCCTGTGGGTGTCTATGAGATCAAAATGTTCATTGTATTTACAACTTTGGGGTTTTTTTCAAATTAACTTTTTGAAAAATAAATTCTGAAAATGAGGCATTATAATATTCAATTGGATTATAAATTTCTTCCTGTATGTCTCCTAGTTTTTGTTCTGTGTACTTGGAGACACTGTTGGTGAGGGTCGAAGGTGTTATCTGCGGTCTTTGTGGAATATAATTTTTCTGTCCATTTATCCCATTTAATGATTTTCAGCTGGATTTCTGATTTTATACATGCCAAGCTTCTTATCTTTTTAGTAACCTATTCTTGATAGATCTTTCTTGTACCATGCATTTACTTTTCACTTTTATACAGCGTAGCTGTTAAAGGCATAGCCTCTAGGGTCATCTCTTGGGTCAGTAATTGCGCTTAGTTCATAATGTCATTTTGAGGATTAAATGAGCTGATCCGTGCAAAAAGACTGGTCTGGTGCTTCCAACATGGTCAGCAGACCATGTGTCTTTGTTTTATTTTTGGTATGTGTCCTTGTAAACGTCTTTTAGCTGAATTCTTATTTTGTCCCAAACTGGCAATAAATATATCCCATTCAAATTTATTGTGAAAACTAATACGAAGTTTTTTATATTCTTCTATTTGACTCACTTTAGTGTTTAGCAAAAACATTTAAACATACTTTTTATTTAACTAATACCAAAACCCTGTGTAAGTCCCCCCTGGTGTGAACAGGATAATCAGTCACATACTCAAATCCATCAAATTCTTCTTATTTCCCATGCACTTAAAAATTATGTGAAATTTTAATTCAGTTATTATTTTTTTAATATTGTGCTTTGGAATTTCTTGGAATTGTTCCTTCACAGTTGGAGTTTACAAGCGGCTACATTTTCCACAATTGTGGAGGTATAAATCAACTTATTTTTTTTTTAATTCATCACCAGTCTTGAATACCATGTTTGATCCTAAATTCTAATTTTCCATCTTTCTACAATCTAGGTCTTAATTGCTCTTTTTCTAGCTTTTCAAGGTGGAAACTTGAATCATTGTTATGAAACCTTAGAGTTAAAGTGATAAATCTGTCTCCAGGCCTTGCATATTTTAGGCTCTATGGGCCAAGAGGAAAAAAAACAAGAATATTCTCTAAATGCTTCTATAACAAGAGAAAATTTTTTTTTCACAAATCCCTATCTATGACGTTAGAACAGTATGATAACAATCGAGTAATATTGTGATACAGGTGTACTGATGAAAATAACAGGATTCTGATTTGGGGGGCAACATTTCACTTAACTTGGGTTTCCATACATCATGTCATTAAAAATGAGAGTAAAAAGATGGTATTAGCTTGATTTGTTGGGAAGCAAGAAGAAGCTAATTGGAAACTACAGAGATCGTGGCTAAAAATCAGGGTGGCACAGAGAGAGAAAGAAAGCAAGTGCACGAGTGCCTCAGAGCCCAGATGTTTCCCTAGTGAGGTCATTCATTGATGCAACAAACATGCAGTGAGGACCTACCACATCCCCAGCACTATTCTAGGCAGTTGGGATACATCAGTGAACAAAACAGCAGAGATGATTGCCAACATGGAACTCACTCTACAGGATGATGTAAGAAAATTCATAAGACGGGCACCTGGGAGGCTGAGTTGGTTAAGCGTCTGCCTTCAGCTCAGGTCATGATTCTAGGGTTTAGGATCAAGTCCCGCATGGGGTTCCCTGCTCAGTGGGGAGTCTGCTTCTCCCTCTGCCTCTCACCCCCACTCTTGCACACACATACTCTCTCTCACAAAAATAAATAAAATTTTTAAGAAAAGAAAATTCATAAGCCAATAACTAATATTTATTCAGTATACCCTGTGTTGAATTAGACTAGCTCACTTATAATGGTCCGAAGATTTAAAAAATATTTTTAAAAATCTGAAAATAAGTAAAAGCTGAGAATGTGCATGTAATTTATATGGTCTGTATACAAGAAGACATCTGAAATTACATCCTAAGATTCACCCTTAAGCATGTCTTACGTGTAATTGAACAGCAGTTTCAGGAAAGCTTATTGGGTGATCATCGAGATATTTTTATATATTCAATTTCTTATATAAAATCTTAACTATTTTTGTTAGAATAGGACAGGCTACAGAGCATAACAAAAATGTATTGGTTTCAATTCACAATCCTTAATTTGATCCTTCATTTACAGAATAAATGAAATGCAAACTTTTAAGTTATTTTTGCTTGCATTAACTAATATGCAAAATAACCTATTTTACATTAAAATAAAACATATGAAATCAAATCAACTTGATAGTTTTTTTTTAAATTGAAAATGAGGTTAAAGGATTTTTTTTTTTAGAAAAAATTTTTCAAGTTTTTATTTACTTGAGAGAGGGAGAGAGCACAAACAGGGCAAGCAGCAGAGAGAGGGAGGAACAGAGCCCCCCCGAGCAGAGAACCCCATGCAGAGCTGGATCCCAGGACCCTGAGACATGACCTGAGCATAAGACAGAGGCTTAATGTATTAAACCACCCAGGTGCCCCTGAGGATTATTATTTATTCACCCTATGGAAAAGGTGAACATGGAAAATCCTTGTCATTCTTAAATTAAGATCACAAATATGTCATAATCTAAGACACAAGAGAGTTTTTATTCTGCTGTGTGATATTCTTTGGGGAGTATACCACAAAAATTAATTCACAATTCTGAACTGAAGAAGCATGTCAGGTTACTAAAATTCATCAGAATCTTTATTTGAGAGGTTTTTTTTTTCCATATAGACATGTTTTTCCATATTACCATATTTTTATTTATCGAAGCTAATATCTGTAGTAACAATATTATTTAAAGGAAATAGATCATAAAATAGAAATAGTTTTGATAACCTTACATGCTCCTTAAAAACCTTTGCATAAAATGTTATACTGCTGCACAAAAAAGATCTGTTGAGGCTCATGACGTGAACATCTTCACGGATTCTAATTTGAAGAAGAAGTAACCTAGAACATTCTGCACCAGGGCACTGCATACACTGTCCCCAAAAAGAAATCCCATGGGTGCTTCCTCAGAAGTTAGCTGGTGGCTGAAGACAACATCTTGATTTGATCTCTTTGGCAACATTTAAAATTAAACCCGGTGTAATTACAGTTAAAATCATTTTCAAAAAAGGTAATTTTATTTCTCACATTTCACATGCTCTTTAATTAACTGCATAGTTTTGTACTCCCTCTGAACCATGAAACAAAGGGGAAATTTTCAGAAGATAGAACATATGTCATTGTCATATCAATTCTTACCCTTCTCTTTCCCAGCATTATGAGGCCATTTGAAGTCTAGAGACCTTTCTTATATTTTCATCTAGTCAGTCATGAACAGGTGTGTTTACCAGGTTCCTATGGGGAGCCTAGGCTAGATCCTGAGACACAACGAGACCTATTTACAGACATCCCTCAGGTGTGCTGTGTGCTGGAAAGGCAGCACATTATTCCAGTGTAGAGAATGAGAGGAACACATGCTTCACATGATGACAGACGTCCCGCACAGCAGAGGGGGAAGCCAGAGGAAGAAGGCTTGCCATCAAGGGTTTGGAATTAAAAGAGATTTGAGCCTCTCAATCTTTGGTAAATAGCCTCTTTAAACTCAGTTTTTTCCAACATTTTTTTACATATATGAAGCCTGGAAATTTATGTGGTAACTTTAATAAACATTATTTGTCTGTTTTATTCTTGTTTTCTTTTCCCTTCTGAACTCACTTTATCTCACCTCAACTCACCTTATGTAATCTCTGGTTTGGGACCAATGGATGGGGCATCACCAGCCAGGATTCCACTTTCTAAATTCTTTCGTAGGAAGCCAAGTCAAAGCTCAGAGCCTCAGGGAGTGGATAGCAAGCGCTGGCCTATACCCCGTGGAAACTATGCTTCAAGCCCCAAAACGGTTCAGAAACACTGTCTTCTTCACAACCCAGAGGTAGAACATACTGAATTGTAAGAGGCAGACCAGGGAGAAAACCTGCCGCCACTCAGACTTGGACTGTGTCGATGGAGGGACTCCATTGTTAACTGAAAATCAGCCTCTCCAAGAGAATCCAAGTCAGTGCACTTCCTACCGCACTAACACCTCACTTCTTTCAAAATCCAAATGGAGAAATTATTTAAAAACTGTCAGCAGAATAGACCAAGTTTACCTCATATTTTCTGACTGGATAGTTTCAATTGCTTCTCTTTCCTGTGACTCAGTTTTTTTTTTTTTTAAAGATTATTTATTTATTAGTTGACAGAGAGAGATCACAAGTAAGCAGAGAGGCAGGCAGAGAGAGAGGAGGAAGCAGGCTCCCCACTGAGCAGCAAGCCCGATGTGGGACTCGATCCCAGGACCCTGAGATCATGACCTGAGCCGAAGGCAGAGGCTTTAACCCACTGAGCCACCCAGGCACCCTGTGACTCAGTTTTTAATTTCTAGTACACTGAGAGACAGGAGAAAGCAGTCTTTATCACCTATGCTACATTTTGAAAAGATGCTGAATTTTCTATAAATGTCTTCTGAACCTTCACCTTCACCTTCACCTTCAAGAGACTCTCTTCTCTCTTTATTATCAACGTTGTAACCCTCTGCAGCATACCACGTTGGGACAAGTCTGGAGAGGAATAGCACAGGAATGAAGTTCCTCTTATTGCCCATTGGGTTCAACAGGCCTGAACTCTCTAGATAATAAAGAAACTTGAAAATCTCTCAAACCCCTAAGTGTGCACAAAGACAATCACTCCAAGAAAATATTTTAGGTCGGATGGCTTTGTCCACAGTCTGGTTATACAACAAGCATAAGCTAAATAAAAACATGCTGATACCTGCACCATGGAATCGGAGAAGTACCCTAAAATCACCCCTAGTGATTGGAAAGACCTGGGATCTTTGAGTCAGTCTTCCTTTGCTCCCGAGGAGCCGATTTTTGTATTTGGTGGATCCCAAATGTTAGAATTAGAGGATACCATTTGTCAGGGAAGTTGTCTATGGCTGGCCATCTTGGGTGAAGATTCCTGGGTGAAGTCCACCAGGAGAGCTCACTGGCCAGTTCACAGGGGGACCTTCAGGCCAGTGTCCAAGAGTCTGAAATGAAGGTCCTTCCAGATACAAGTGGAGGAGCCATGGATGAGGGACAGAGTGGAAAGTGTCTCCATCAGGAGAGAGCTCCTCATTCAAGGTGATCATCTGAAGGGGTGAAGGTAGTCTTGAGCTGCAGATTCAGTGAGAGGCAGGAAGGACACTGTCCACTGTAGGTGAACACTGATCCACAGATTTCTGGCTAGCATGCCCTTACAGGAGTTCCTGTGAGCTTGGGGATGCTCTCTGCAGGAGGTGGCATGTGATGGGTGGCTGCAGGCACTGTAGTGGGCAGAGTCCAACAGATGTCAACACTTGAGAAAGAAGCCACAGAAACACAGAACTCACCACGTGTTTTGCCTACAGCAGACCCTGGAGTCACTTCGACTTCTGAGAACATACATGTGATGGAAGGACCAGAGGCCAAGGACTCTGGAAGGATCCTTCTTGATGTGCTCCTTCACAGACAACTAGGTCTTCAGGCCCATTCCTCGTCTGCACTCCCTTTCCAACATCCTTCACACCGTGGTCTTTCCACAGCAGCTTCAGACAACTCCACATCACAGATGATCTGTTCTTTTTCTGTAGAATCTTTAAATGTTGGAAAGGTCTGCAAACTTCTGGTTCCATTCCAGGAGTATAAGCTCATGAATCTGCAGTTTTCTCAAAATCATATTTAGCTACACTTTTTCCATAATCTTATACAACATTAAAATGTCCACTCAGTATTAGATTTTTTCTTTTATCAGTCAATAAACAGGCATTTATCGATCACCTGCTGTGGGGATTTCAGAGTAAATATACAAGGAGCCTACACTTCATGATTAAATATGAATTCTATGTGCAGGTGAAAATGGCTTTAACTAAAAAAAAAGACTTTATACTATTTCTTCTCTCTCTTTCTGTAAGTGTGTGTCTCTCTGTCTGTTTTTAGATTATATATTAGTTTATAGGCTATATATTCTAACCAGTGATATGGTGGGTGCTCAGACCCTCTCCTTAAATATTTGCATTTGCGTTTGGAGGAAGGACATCTCTACACAAGTCTCTCTACCCACCTCCATAACACCAGATCATGCCCTTGGCCTAGATTTAGGGAAAGGGCTCCGTGTTCTTTGTTGTTCATTACTGCTTCCAGATCGTGTCCCTCCCTCTTTCCTGGCTCCCCCAACCAGAATATACTACCTGATCCCCCACGCTGTTACTATCTTCTACCAAACCCTGGACTGACCCTTAATTCTGTGAAGATTTTAACCCTGCTCAGCATCACGTATCTGCTCTTCCCAACACTACCACCATCGTAACTCTTCACTCTTTATGAAGGTGACTTTTCACTTCTTTGGTCTCTGTCCTTTATAATTTCTGCTGCAAACAAATTCTATGCCTCCCTTTTATGGTCAAATTCCTGATCTCATTATTTCCAAACACTGCAATACCTATATAATCTCAATGTCAAAGAACTCTGGTCTCCAACAATCATCCTCCAAGATTTCTAGCTTACTCCTTCTGCAACCCCGTGCCAGAAGTCCTTTGACCTCCCAGGACCTCAAATTTGTCCTCCCATATCTTCACTACCCCACAACGGTCCTGTGCCCTATTCATCATGAATTCTGTGGTCTGACACTTAATAAGGCATTGCATATACTCCCCAGCTCCCTCTGGTCTTGTTTCCTCAAAAGAGAAAGAACCACAATATAAACTGAAAGACACAATTCCCTGCCTGAGCCAGCTCGGCATCAGCAAAGCTGAGTGAGGCTGGACAAAAGCACAGAAACACTTTGAATTCATGATTTCTTAATTTCTCTCTTCCATTCACTCACTCTTCTCTCCTCTCCCCTCGAACTCTGAGACTTCCTCCCCCACACTGCCCACCCAGGCTTCCCCACTCACCGACAGACTTGTACAACTCTGCCACGCCACCCTTCCTCCTGGTACTGCGATGACTGGTCCTAAAGCAGGTCCTCTGCCTGCGAGCTAGAGCCCATCCTTCTGTACCAACTAAGGAGCCCACTGCAACAATTTTCCCTCTCTTCCTACTTCACCCATTTTTCTCCACTGGATCATCTCCATTAGGACACAACCTCTGGTTTCACACATCTTTAAAAAACAAAAACAAAAACCATGGCTGTCTCTTGACTCCACGTTCTGTCCTAGACACCATGTGATTCCTCTATCTCCCTCAAAGCAAGCTCTTCCATCCACTGCCTCCAGAACCTTCTTCCCTCTCTTCCATGAATCTACTTGCATGCACCGCAGCACACTTGCTCTATCCTGGGCCTCCAGTGAGGTCTCCATTGCTGTACTCATGTATCCAATCTCAAACCACTCTTCAATTATATTTGAAAAGTTATCACTCATTTGTCCTCAGAAATGCCTCTTTCCTTGTCCTCCAGATGATCCCCTGCCTTTCCTCTGTTGCATCTTAATTGGAAAATTCTACTTTGCTGGTTTCTTCTCATCCCTCTTAACTTCTAACTCCTAGAATCCCTGAGGGCTCAGTCTGTGAGCCGCTTATTGTTTCCATCTATACTCACTTGGGGATCTCATTCTCACCTGTGTCTTTAACTACAATCTATACCCTGACAACTAATAAATTTATATCAAGCCTGAATCTCACCATGGAACATCAGATTCTAAATCTCATTCTCTTCTGAGCTTTTGCACTTAAAGTTCTAATGAGCACCTTAAACATAACATTTTACAAAGCCCCTCATTTACCACACACACACACACAGACACGCACACACAGACACACACACACACAAATGGTTTCTGCAGAATTCTTCCTCATATCAGGAAAAGACAGCCCCATTTCCCAGTTGGGTAAACCAAAAACCTTGGGATAATTCTTGATTCTTTTCTTTTATACCCATATGCAATTCATCAGCAAATTCTGCTGGCTTTAGATCACAAGTAAGTCCGAGATCCTCACTGCCTACACTGATTTCCCACTTCGTTTCCTCTAGACCATGGCAGTGGCCTCCAAACTGGTCTTCTACACATTGGACCCTTACATGCTATTCCTAACCAACACCTGGAGTGATCATCTCAGGGAGCAAGTAAGATCACGACAGCATTCTTCCCAATACCCTCTGAGGCTCCACATCTCACTCAGAGTAAAAATCAAAATCTGCACAATGACTCCCATGGCTCCACACAACCTGGATCCCTGTTACCTCTCTTATCTTACCTACTGTCTTCCTCCCCTAAGATTTTCCTTACTCACTGAAAATGACAAGCATGCTCCAACCTCAGGACATTTGCACTCTCTATGTCCACTGCCAGGACACAGATAGGTATACTTGCTTTTCTCATCCCCCATCACCCATGTACTACTTTATTTATTTCCATGACATGTATCATGAATATTATATTTAGTGTAGTAAAATATAATATTATTTTGATGTATTAGCCTCTTCAACTATGATGCATTTTTCCCCACTAGAATGTGGCCCCCAAGATGGATTTTAATCTATTTTGTGCACTGCTAAATCCCCAGCACAGAATGTAGTATCTCATATGCAGAAAGCACTTACTAGATAGTTGTTTAATTAATCAATGAGTCACTTCACACCGCATTTGCATCCAGCTGATGCATAAACCCTCCATGAATAGACATTCACTAATTCTGTACATAACCTCTTTCATTCTTAGAGAATTCTGTTGTAAAATCGTTGCAAAAAGTCCATCACATTTACTTCTGACCAGTTGTTCATAGGCCCATTTGTTACAGTCATACAGGGTAAGCCTAATCCCTCTTCCTTCTAACCTTTGGCAAAACCTGATGACTATCTTCAGTAAGGTTGTGCAAAGAATTGTGAGGAGAAGACACATAACAAGAAGCAATGTGAACAACAAAACACCTGGGACGTGCCATAGTTTCTCTTACTGGGATATCATCCTCTTCCTCACCAATAGCCACTGTGTGTTTTTGATCAAGAAAGCACATTAATGTTCTCAAAATACTTTTTGAGTTAGTTCATAGTCAATTCTCTTGCCTCACTGAATGTTTCTGCTAGATATTGTCTAAAACAATTCTCCAAGCCAATTAAAATGCAAAGGAAGTAAACCTGAAGCCAATGTCTGGAAATGAAGCTTCCATAAAATAAACCGGTAGCAGGGAAAGAAGGAGAAAATAGTGAAAAATAATAACAAAGGATTTCCAATGTTCAGGTCTCCATAAATATTTATAAAACCATGTTAAGTCCTAAAAGGTAGTATGGGATAGTAATCAAAAGCATGGATCTAGAACTAGTTCTCAGTATTTAAATTCTGCCTGTGCAACCCCCCAAAACAATGATGCAGTTGGATTTTCGAATTACTGTGGGCCAATGAGTTGTGTGTGTCTCCCATCTTACCCCTTTCTGAATAAGACAGTCTACAGCAGGTATCCCATACTTACCCTTTGTATGTTGGGTGCATGCGGGGGCAGGAAGACAGATGTAACCACAGGAGGTCATCAAATGTAGTCCAATAGAGGCTTTCAGAGAACACGATGGAGTAGGGGAGAAGTCCATGTCCAGGGTTTAGAAGGACTCCCTGGGTAGCTTACAGCCAGCTTAGGCCTGGCCAGTAACTCAGCCCGAAAACTAGATGGCCTCCTGCATACTGACTAGGCTAAGTTTTTGCTCAGGTTGCCATGGGAGCAGCCTGGAAAGAGGACACTAACTTCATCCAACAAAATTGTGGCCGAAAGGCTCTGTAAGAAGGGTAGTAGTTACCCTTAACCCTAAGTAAGAAGACACTGGACTAACAGAAAGAGGGGAAAGGGTATTCCAGCTATGAGGGACAGCAGACAGAGCACTCCGAGGTGGGAAAGTACACGGTGCTTGAGAGAAAGAAGACTGGCCAGTGCCTGGAGTACAGGGTTGATGAGCCGGGGAAGGGATGGAGAGAGCCGAGCTGAGGGTCAGGGAGAGTCCTGCAGCAGCACGTCCTTGGCACATGATGGAACTTGCACGTTTTCCTGTAGGTCTGAAGAGCTACTTGAAAATGTTCAAGTAAACATTCAGTGGTCACATAAGAGTTTAGAAAAGATCAGTTTGGTCCTTGAGTATAAGACGGATTAGAGGAAAGGGGGTCCTGGGTGGCTCAGTCAGAGGAGCTTCTGACCCTTGGATCCAGCTGTGGTCATGATCTCAAGGTCATGGGAGGAGCCCCACTTAGGGCTCCACACTCAGGACAGAGCCTGCTTGAGATTTTCTCCCTCTGCCCCTCGCTGCCTCCAGCCCCTGCTCTCTCACTCTTTCTCAAATAAATAAATAAATAAATAAAATCTTTTTCTTCTTTTTTCAAAGATGAATTAGAGGAGAGAGGGCAAGGGGCCAGAGAAATGAGATCAAATCCTGCTCTAATGACCCGGTCCCTGTAAGTGAGGTCGGGGAGTGGGGGAAGGCGGCAGGGATTGCCACTGCAGTGGAGGTTGAAGAGAGAGGACAGCAGAGAGGTACCTGAGGCAGCAATAATCTGGCCATGCCCTGGGAGGGACGCAGCAGGCCCTGGTCTTCCACATTAATGACCAGTTTAATATTTTCGTCTTTTAATTATCCACTAGCATATGTCCCTTCATTTTGGTCTACATGGTAGACCAGATCTCTAGAAATCTTAGACGTATTAATGTTTAAGTTGTTCCGGTTTAATGAGAAAGTTGTTGGTGTTTTGGGGTTTTTTTTTT
>RCUC01134881.1:0-20510 GCA_003697995.1 Taxidea taxus jeffersonii | reverse complement strand
ATCTCCTGGGGGCTGGCATGCACCAGATGATTTTCACCCTTTCCATGCATTATTTCTCTGAACCCCACTGTAATTGTATGATAAAAGAACCCTTAGTACCTCCACTGAACAGATGGGACAGTGGCGACACAGAAACATATATAAAGTAGCCTCTTGAAGTCTATGTAGCTAGTAGATGGTACAGCGGGAATATTAAGCCCAAGCCCTTGCTACTCTGCAGTATGACACTGAGGGAAATCAGTGATGGGCCAATTAAGGAGTTAAGGTATAAAAACACAACCAGGACTTGTGTTTCTATCCTGTTTGTATCTGAATGGAAAAAGAAATAGAAGACTCATCCATCAAGTCAAAATTGAAAAAAAATACAAATTTTAGAAAGGCAATCACTCTAGATTCATGTTGGTAGGCTCCATTATAAATATTCACATAATCTGCATAGGATATTCCAAGTAGAGCGAAAGATGAGTAAATATGCAAGGAGATGTGAAGGGTCATGACTGGGGAGAGCCCACATTTCAGTAAGTTCAAGGGGAAGGCGGGAAGTGACCATAAATGAGGCCCCTGGTCAGAGGTCCGACCACGAACGGGCTTGCATGCCTCCGTAAGGAGTCTGCATTTCCTTCTGAAGCCCCTAGACATCATCTATTCTTGTTTTTCTGATATCCCTAATTGCAAGCAGTGTGGAGAGTGAATTAGTGATGAGCAAGACCGGAAGCAGGAAACCAGGTGTTTACTAGCGTGATTGGGGTGAGAGGTTAGGAGGAACAATTTGTAGTGCTAGGGATGAAGAATGTGAGAGAGTTGATCTCACAAGCAACACTGTCCATTCAGGCACCAATTACATGGTGGAAGAATGAAAGAGAGGGGAAAGCTCAGGGACACAAGGTAGCAGAAGCCTTAAAGTCCAACGCCAGCAGGAGTCAGGCCGGCAGCACTGACAGAAGCGGGCCAGCAGTAAGACAGCAGGGAGTGGTGGGGACTGCGCCAGCCTAGAGACAGCATGCCCGCCCCCAAGTGTGTTCCAGAGGAGGTGGCTGCTGCTCACCAGTGGCCCCCTGCTCCCCTTTGGGAGGTGGAGCCCGTTGCCAGATCCTCTGAATCTTCAAGAAATATCTGAGATCTGGATTCTTGTTGGAACCCCTCCTAGTTGAAAACATTGATATGTCATTTCTCTGGGAGCTAAAACACATCTGTGGCCCCTATGTAGGTGCCTTCTGTGTGTGACTTCATGTGAACCACGGGCTTCGGAGCCAAAGTGGGAGTTACTGCCCACGAGCAACTGCAAGACTTTGAGCAGGTCCTTGATCCTCTTGACCTTGTGTGTCTGCATTCACAGAATGGGCATGGTGATGCTGACAGCACACGGTTTTTACGAAGCTGGAATGAAAACTTCTGGAAAACGTTTGGCACGGTGACTGGCAGATAACAGGCATTCAGTAAGAAGCAGCTACACTTGTGTTTTTCCAGACTGGGGTACAATGTGGATGGTGGTGTTACCAACCGCAATGGCCGACAGAGGAGGAGATTCCCAGGGCGGAATGATGAGCTCAGCTTTGCACTTGTTGGCTTGAAGTACTTTTGTGGTTATTCCAGAGTCAGTTAACTATGTAGGCCTGGTGCTCAGGAAAGAGATATGAAGGAGAAGACATGGACTGGGGGTCAGACACATATGGATAGGAATGAAATTCATAGGTGTGGATGCTAATATTTGAGACAAGTGTTGGAAGACAGTCCTCACTAGAACTGCCCATGCTGGTACCCCCATCACAGGTTTCTCTGCCTCCATTCCTGTGAGAAATCAGTGTCTCTTGTTTAAGCCAACTATCGATGGTACTCTGTCATGGAAGCCCAAGCTAAGACACGACTGCTGTGACCAGCAACTTCTCTTTTTCCATCACCCAGGCAATTGTTATCCTCTGATTAATGGGACATCCTTTGTAAATGACTCACACCTTTCATAGCCACCTTGTAAATGGCTTCCAGAGAGAGAAAGGGACAAAGTTTTATAACACAAAGAGGGCAGGGCCAACAAGCCAAAGTTCGGCTCTTCTTCCTAGCTTTGCGACCTTGAGTGAAGTACTTAATCATTTTGTGCTTTAATTTTCTTGCATATAAAACAAGGATGACCTCTGCTCTGTCAGATGAAACAAAATGGCAGGCGGTACTCAATAAATGTTGGAGGCTTCTTCCTTTAAGCAGCACTTCTAGGGAAATTCCAGGTTGTAGATACACCTACCCTTTGTCGTTAGGGCAATGGGAGAGAGGCGGGCTTGTCAGCCAATCTCTGGAACATCATCAAATTTCACATGAGCACGAATCCTTGCGGGGAGGGGGATCCCAGGAGATATCTAAGAGGGAGTGTTTTAGAATCAGGTGGTTCTCACACAGTGCTCTCTAAACATATGCACAGTTACTGAGCCATCCAGAGAGGCTGACAAATGGAGCTGGGGTCCCAGAGAAACCAGGGGTGGGAAGAGGTGATAGGCAGGGGCATCTCTAGCAGCATTTCTTCACAGGTTCAAAAGGACAAGCTGCTGAAACAGTGTCTTTTAATGGCAAACACTTGTCTATACCGGGCACCGTTCCAAGCGGTTGGACTATATTAACTCATTGAACCCTGGTTTCAGTTCTATGAGCTAAGTACTATTATTTCCTTTTCAGGTGGGTAAACAGAGGCACAGAAAGATCAAGTAACTTGCCCAAGGTTACACAGCTAGTAAATGGCAGGAATGGAGTTTGAATACAGGGAGTCTCCCAAATCCAAGCTTCCAGCCAGTGCTTTTTGCCGTAACACTTGACGTCTGGGGTGCAGCAGAAGGGCCAATGTGAAATGTGAATGTGAAAACAGGTAATCCAGGACCTGTCAGACCCCTCTGTCACTTGCTGGCTATGTGTAGCAGAAAGGGCTTGTCCTCTCTGATATCTGCCTCCTCTGCTTTCACAGCAATAGGACAGTGGGTCATCCGGCTGCCCAGAATAATGGCTACATTGGCTGTCTCCTCTGTAGCCAGATGGAAATGACAACACTCTGGGTAATGGGATATAAGTGAAAATCTCTTGAGGTTGTTTCTGAGAAACTCCCTTAAAAGAGAGCTAGCATGCACATCTACCCTTTGCCCTGTTTTATTTTATCCCTTCATTCATCCTACTGTCTGGAGCATAGAGATGATGGCTGAGCTTTGACCCAGTTTGGTAGAAAATAACCCATAGACAGTAACACTCAGTGAACCCCAGGAAGGATAAATTCAAAGAAACCAAACAAGGACCTCATAGTCAAAATATTGGGTACCCAAAACTAGAAAAAAAAATATTAAAAGTATGCAAAGAAAAAAACAAGATACATATATTGAACAATGAAAAGAACTACAGGTGACTTTTCATTAGGATCCATGAAGGCAAAAGACAATAAAATTACCTCTTTAAGGTACTGAAAGAATGAACCCATCTCCAAGAACTCTATGTCCAGAGAAAATAACTTTAAATAAAAATGAGGCTAAGTTAAAACATTTTCTAATAAAGAACAGCCAAGAGAATGTTGTTGCCAACATATCTACCTTACTACAAAAACATTAAGGAGTCTTATAAAGCAGAATATAAGTGATAATATAGATGGAAATGCAAGTTTGTAGGAAGAAATGAAGAGGACTGAAAATGGTACATTTGGGGATAAGTTCTTTTTCCTTTTCTTTATTTAAAAACAACTAGCTATTTAAAGATTTTATTTATTTATTGAGAGAGAGTACACACACGAGTGGAGAGAGTACACACGCAAGTGGGGGGCAGGGAGTGGGAGAGGGAGAGAGAATCTCAAGCAGACTCCCCACTGAGTGTGGAGCCCAAAGTGGGGCTGGATCTCATGACCCTGAGGTCATGAAATCAAGAGTCAGGGGCCCAAATGACTGAGCCACCCACGTGCTCCTTAAACAGCCGACTATTTGAAGCAAAATTAACAACACTGAATCATAATGTTACAACATACTCAGAAAATACATAAAAACAATAGAACAAAGAATGAGGGGGTGGTTGATAAAATTATACCATCATTGGATACTGTAATTGTAATGGCCAGAGCAACCACTAAATGACAACAAAAAATTAAGAACCGAAACAGCAGAATATAAAGATATCGCTAAAAAGCCAACCGAAGAGAAAAAAATTTTCTAAATATTCAATTTTCCCAAAAGAAAGAAGGAAAGGAAGATTAAAATAAAGAACACGGGAGATGAACAGAAAACAGCATCCAGTCCTATCCATAATCGCACTGAATGCAAATGACTAACAATGCAGAGATTGTCAGATGGAACAAAAAAAAAGGACCAAATTACATGTTCTCTAAGAGAAACCCATTTTAAATAAAAAGACATAAAGACTGATGTGAAAAGAGGGGAGAAGATACATTAGGGGAAATTTAGTGTAAGAAACCTAGAGTGGCGATATTATATCAGAAAAGGTATAACGCTAGAAGTATTATCAGAGAGAAGGAGGGCCATTTAACATGAAAAAAGTTGGCTGTCTATCAAAAAGATATAACAACCCTAAATGTGCAGACACCTAATAAGAGAACTTCAAAATACACAAAAGAAAAACATGCCAGAGAGAGAAACAGACCCTATCAGAGAAGGACCTCTTTCTTATTACCCAGTAGAACAAATTGACAGCATGAGCTCATGTCTATAATATCTCAAAATAATATTGAACCATCCTGACCTAATTAATATTCGTATAAAACCACACCCAAAGACTCAGATCACAAATTCTTTACACACGCACATTAAACAAGTCAGTTATTTCAATAGATGTGAGAAAATCGTTTGATAAAACTCAATATGCATTCATTATTTTTAAAGGGGGAGGGGGTATTATCAGCAAACTAAAACAGAGGCCATTTCCTCCATCAGATGGGGCAAAAAAAAACAAAAAACCTGCAGGTAACTTCACATTTAGTGGTGAAATAATGGGTAGCCTCCTCTAAGATAAAGAATAAACCAAAGGAAATGATTTTTTTTTTTTTATGGTACAAATTCACAAGGTGACTCCATAATTTATATCGACATGCAAGGAACGTAGAAAACCTAAAACAATGTTGAAAAGAGAAAAAAAAAAAGGCTTGAGATTAAAAGATTTGGAGGACTTACCCTAGCTGACTTCTTTTTTTTTCTAATTTTATTTATTTGAAAGAGAGAGAGAGTGCACACGAGGGTAGGGAGGGACAGAGGGAGAGGGGGGAGGGGCAGAGGGAGAAGGAGGGGCAGGCTCTCTGAATCCCTGGGATTCTGACCTGAGCTGAAGGCAGCCACTTAACTCACTGAGCCACCCAAGCACCCCTGTGTCAGCTGACTTCTAAACTTGGTATAAAGCTACAGTCATTTACAGTTTCTATTGTTTGCAACTAAACCAAATTCTGATTGATAAACCATGCCAGTGAAATCAAATAACTAGCTCTTCTTTGAGGTCTTAGGTTCCTCATTTGTTAAAAATAGAGATGATAAGACAGCTGTATAAATCAAATAATTACGCTAATAGAGGAAAAAGAAGAGGAGTCAGTGTTAACACTAACAGCAAATACTGAGTTCTTATACCAGTCACTAGACCAAGCAATTGGCTTCTATTGCTTTGATTTATCACAACCACTGGCTCAGTTAGAGTCTATTATCCCCTTTTACCAAAGAAGGCTTAGAGACTAGATATCGGAGAACTAGTCCAGGGACATCAACTGGTAAGTGAGAAAAGCAAACATCAAAATGAGGTCTGTGTTCTTAAGCCCCGTGCTAGGCTGCCCCCTACATAAGAGCTTGTCTCAAGGCACTTGAAAAGCTGAAGGTACCATGCTAGCAAGAGAAATGGCCAGATCAAACCCATCAGTATCCTAACTTCTTTAATTTAAGATAGCTTTAGGACATGGAGATCCCTTAGCAAGTATAAATTTTGAACTCTGTGCATTGGAAATGCTCTGGGCCTCGCTGCTTCTCAGCATCTCCAGGATCACATGGAGGATAATTTTAAAGATTTTTTTTTAAATTTATTTATTTGTCAGAGAGAGAGCAGGAGCGAGCACAGGCAGACAGAGAGGCAGGCAGAGGCAGAGGGAGAAGCAGGCTCCCCGCTGAGCAAGGAGCCCGATGTGGGACTCGATCCCAGGACGCTGGGATCACGACCCGAGCCGAAGGCAGCTGCCTAACCAACTGAGACACCCAGGAGAATGCTATCATGAAACTTGAGTTCTAAGGAATAAGCCTACCACATGTACTACCAACCCCTTATAAAACCAAAAGTCATTTTTAAAATAAGCCAAATATCACATTTGGAGCCAAGATGCCAACCAAGGCAGGGCTGACCTCCCTATCTGCCGATCAAGGCCAGATGTTGGCTAGTTTATGGCTCTTGCCATAATACGTGTTGTTCACATGTATCGCGTGAATGTGTATGTTCTTAAAATTTTGACTCAAAGCTGGCTTGTAAACATGATGCTGATGACAGCCAGCTTAAATGTTACCGCACTGGAGTGTCAAAAACTAAACTGTAGCCCATGGAGGAAACAATGTCTATTCAATTTCTAGACCTACCCGTGAGTATATGTAAGTGATCCCCCAAACAGATGTCGTGCTATAGGAGTCTGATTTCTCTGTGTCAAAATATACAAGTCTGTGACTCAAAGCTAAGGCAAAGATTACTTTCAAGTGCACTCCTGTGGGAATCTACACAGTGAGTACAGTTCTATACTCTGTCCATTGAGTACTGTATCTGTACAGTGAGTGCAGATACCTCTGAGAAAGGTATCTTACACCACAAGGTAGGAAAGGCCTTGGGGTCATCTGTATCTGAGACTCGGCCAGCACAGATTTCATCTTTCCAGAAACATTCCAAAAATGAACCAAGATTTTCATTGTCCTGTTTTCTCCTCTGCTTCTCCCTCCCCCCTCAGCCCCCCTTTCCCTCAACCATACATTACATGCAAAGAATTTCAAACTCCACATTCAATCCTAGGAACCTGTAGGCTTTTTCCTGATCCTGCATCCCGTTATGACTCTAAAAGCAATTATTTTCAATAGCCTTTGGTAAAGTTTCGCTATCTATTAACATAACTCTTTCAGACCTTTAACAAGTCAATCTATCAGTAATGATCTCTTAAAGCAAATGTTCTGGAAAATTCCTCTTGCAGAATATGCAAACCAAATTAGTTATGGTGGCCAAGGCAAGAGGACTGGAAAACAAAATTTAACGTTCTTGGATTCAACCACATTCACAGACACATTCAGAACAAACAAAACACTGCCTCGTGGGATATCATACTGTACATAATAAAAATAATAATAATAGTGTTTCTGAACTGACTAAAAGATTAACAGATTAACTGTACTGGAGAAATAATATGTGGTCCCATCTGGAACCTAAAGAGCAAATATATTTGAATTTATGATCCTACTTGAAGGGCAGAAAATTTAAAAAATTATTTAATAATGTTAATCAAAATGTGCAGACAGAATGAGGAAGATAGTAATGTTTTTTGTTTGCAACGGTCTCTTCCAAGTCCTACAAACTTCATGATAGACATTAGAAAATGCTGGAAAGAAAACACAATAGCCCCAGAGAAAAATTGAAACCCATGGAAACAATGCCAGCAGTCAAGACAGTTAAAACAACTCTACTGCAACAAGGGGCAAGTTTAGAGAAGGATGAAAGCTTAAAGGATTAAAACGGAAAGCAAACAAGACAGAACTAGGCAAGAAATCTAAGGAAATAGGGGCTGATGCAAAACTATAATTTAGCTAGTTGACTATTGCTTCGAAATCTGTCTTTGAGCCAATATTTTTATATCTATGCGTGCCAAGCATTTGTTATGTAAATAAAGAAATCAACACCTTCAGATAGACACATTGTGGCAACCAGAGCTTTGGAACCAAAAGAAAATGTTCCTGGATCATTTTAAGTTGCAAGACCAAGAAGTCACTCTACCTAGGAAGCTATGGAGAGGTGAGCGGTCTCTGCAAGGGGAAGGATGGAATGCAAGGGTACCTGAATCTCAACTCGTGATTTCACCGGCTTGGCAAAGGGTTCACGGACAAGACTGCCTCCTCTCCCCTAAGCCCACCTCTCACAAATCAGTGGATATTAATAGATTCTATCTTCAAAATACTTCCTGACCCCAAACACTGATCTCTGCTGCCACCACTCCAAGTCAAAGCCACAATTATCTCTCTCCCTGTCTTTACAACAGTTTCCTCCGAGGAGATTGCCAATTCTGTTTTACCCCTACAACCAGTTTTCCAAGCCGTAATAGGGATATTTTCTTTAAATGTGAATATTAGCATCACTTTCCATTGCTCTTAGAATAAAACATGTGCTTCCTACCCATGGGCAACAAGCCCTGTGCATTTATGACAGTGTGACACTGACTCGATGACCCCTCTTTCTCTGGAAGCTGGCTGACCTCCCTTCAGTTCCCAGAAATGACTAGCTGTTCCCCACCTAGAGCCTCGCCACATACCGTTTCCAGTGCCTGCTCATACCTGCTTACACTTGATGATTTAGTTCCTGGCTTTGTTTTTTTTGTTTGTTTTTTTTTTAAGATTTTATTCATGGGACGCCTGGGTGGCTCAGTTGGTTAAGCGGCTGCCTTCGGCTCAGGTCCTGATCCCAGCGTCCTGGGATCGAGTCCCACATCGGGCTCCTTGCTTGGCAGGGAGCCTGCTTCTCCCTCTGCCTCTGCCTGCCTCTCTGTCTGCCTGTGCTCGCTCCTGCTCTCTCTCTAACAAATAAATAAATAAATAAAAATCTTTAAAAAAAGATTTTATTTATTTACTTGAGAGAGAGAGAACACGAGTAGAGAGGGGCAGAGGGAGAAGGACAGAGATTGTCGGACAGACTCCACACTGAGCGCAGAGCCCAACACAGAGCTTGACCCCAGGACTCTGAGATCATGACCTGAGTCGAAGTCAGAGGCTTAACTGACTGAGCTACCCAGACGCCCAGTTTCTGGTTTTAATGTTAGATAGGCAGGACTCCCCTGATCACCCTATTCTGGGTACATATCCCTTTTTTATTCTGTATCACAGTGCCTGGTTCACTATCTCCATGGCACTCTCCTGAATTTCTAATGACAACGTCATGTTGGTTTACTTGTCTATCATCTGTCTCCCACCCCCAAGTCATGTTGGTTCCTCATGTTAGTTCCTCAGCCTTGGGCCTTGGCACCCAGCAAAAACATGTAATAAAGAACAGATGAATGAGATGAGTGACAGAGGACATGTTCTAACTGATTTTGTTATAAGGCAACATGAAAGGATAAACGTTAGTCATTAGCTGTTTTGATTACAGATACCTAAGTGAGTAATCACTGAATCAGGATGAAGGCATGAGGGGTTCCTGAGGGGCTCAGTCAGTTAAGCCTCCCAACCCTTGGTTTCTGCTCAGGACATGATCTCAGTGTTGTGGGATCGAATCCCATGTCAGGTTCTGAGCTCCGTGTAGAGTCTGCTCTGCCTCTCCCTCTGCTCCCCGCCCCCTGGCCCCCGAGTGTGCGGGCACACACACACACACACACTCTCTCTCTCTCAAATAAATACATAAATCTTTAAAAAAAGAAAGATGAGGGGATGAAATTTGGTTCATCTAAGTGCCTTGATGAGCAGCAAAGGGAATCGAGAAGGAAACATCTTGACTCTCCAAGAGCTTATTCTTCTAGAAGAGACTAGAAAGACACATCTAGAATGATGAGGAAAAAACCTGAGGCTGCCTTTTCTTTGCACAAGCACTGATAGAATGGTTCTAGCCTGGTGTAAGTTTGGAGGGACCGGCCCAGGCTGTCTACCCAGGGTCAATGTGTGGCACAGGCTCTAGGAGCAGCAACAATTCAAAAGAAGGAGGGATCATCTCAGGGGTGGGTGGGCCAGCAAAGCCTCATGGGAGAGCTGGGTTTTGCACAGGGTCTCAAAGCAAGCCCAAGATTTGGCCTTGGGCAGACAAGGAAGAGGAGTGATATTAGTATCAGAGAGGAGGTTTTGGCCAATGTTTATGGAAAACATAATTGGGACCACATTTGTTCTCATTCTAAGAAAGCAGACAGTTAGGCAAGATAAAGAGGAAAAGGGAAAACATCTAGGAAAAGCAATTATGAAGCCCTAAGATGTAACAGACCCAAGATGATTGCATTTATAAGGTGACATTTAATTTTTAAGAGAATCCATCTGTGAGAGTAAAAATCACCTTAAAAACTTTTTCTTTAGCAGAACAAAAAGATAAATTAGATCTAAGAGGGGAAAATGAAAAATAACTAGGAAATAGTCCGAGGAATATTAAATCAACTTTTCCTCAGCTTAGACTCAACAGATAAAAGACAAAAGAGACAATACTTACAGTGCATGGGTTATATGAACAAAAGTAATCGGCTGTTAATAATGGGAACTTCAGGGTTTAGCCAGAAAGCTTTGTGTTTTCTTTGGGCACTCATTTATCTGATCTATACAGAGACCAACCATGTACCAGGCACTGCTTGGGACCTTAGATTTTAGTGAGGAAAATAGACACTAGAAAGATAAGTTCATCGATATCATTAAATCAAGCTACATGTTACTGATGTGGGTAAGAGGTGGAGAATACTTGGGGCTGTCTTAAATAGGGTGGTCAGGGAGACGTGAATGGCCTGAGAGAATGATCCATGGTCAAGTCTGAAGCAAGACTTCCAGCAAAGGCAGCATCAGATGCAAATAACCCAGCTGGCACTGTGTTCTGAGATGAATGGTTCCCCCTGGAGGACATTTCTCAAGCCCTCACTGTGCTTGAAGAACAGCAGGAGGCCAGCCCCTAAAGAGAAGAGGGAAGAGAGTAGTAAGAAATAAAGTCCAGGGATACTTTGGCCCTACACCACATGTTTGGGGGGGAGGGGTCACCTAAGGTTTAAGAGGCTTGGAGTGAAAACACGGGATTTACCTTTTAGAAAGTTCGCTTTGCCTATTGTGTGGAGAACAGACCAGAGAGGACAAGAGTGAATCAGAAGAAGTCTAGAAGCTACAGTAGGAGTCCAGAGAGGAACCAGGAAGCCCACAAGAGGCCGGGAAGCCTGAGCAAACCACAAAACCATCATCTATGACACGAACAACAAGAAATTTGCAATATGAGATAGCCAGAGGATTGCCTTACACATACAAGAAAAATAATGTTTCAACTCTTTGTAGAAATTCTGAGTCTGGAGAAACACAAAAGAAAAAAAAAAAAAGACAGGAACTAAGAAATGGGACATGGAAGGGAGACACAGGTAATGAATACCTGCCTACCACATCCCAGCTCCATGAAGTACGTGTTACCTCTTACATATTTTGAAACTGAAGCCCAGAGTGTTAAGTAATTTGACCAAAGACATCTGGTAATCAACAGAGTGTCCCATGGGTTCATTAAATTTGTGTCCCAAATGGAACTTCCCATCCTCTCCCCTCAAAGCTGCTCACTGCCCCGCAACACTCCAATGCATGCAGTTGCCTATAGCTTTCTGAAGGCTGGCTTGTCCTCCATGGTCTCTCTCCCCCTCCTCTTACAGCCAGTCCATCCCCTTCTATCTCCATTGTCCCTGACTCATTCCACCATTATTGCTCACCTAAATTACCGTCACAGGTTCCAAACAGAGTTCTCTGACTTTCGTTGTCCTCCAATCCATTATTCCTCCTCCAGCTACAGTAATTTCTCTTAAATGCTAAAGTTCTTCCCCTTCTCTGCTAAAACAAATCATGGTGCCTTCCCCCCACATTCTTGGATGGAGCCCAATCCCCTTGTCATGGTGTTGGAGGGCCTGCCAAGCTGCCTTCTACTTCAGTCACTGGTCCATACTATCTCTCCATCACATTCTGCATTACAGTTCTGCTGGGCTCCACTTTGTTCCTCAAACATGGCACCCTTTCTCTCCTATACCTTCACACACAGTGTCCATGTTCTCTTCCTGGGAGACTCAGTCTTCTGCCCACAGCCCTACTTACTCATCTTGGTACTGCTTCCCCTTTGGGTCTCCACTGAAACATCACTTCCCTTGGAACATTTCCTGGATTTCCTTCCAGCCCCCAGTCTGCGGGGGGTGGGGGGGGGGTAGCAGTGGTGGGGTCCCTCTTCAACCACTAAACCATCCCAGTAGAACCCAGTCATATGTGTGGTCATAATGTCTACACTGTCTCTCTTACCCACTACCCCACAAGATCCATGAGCCAGAGTCCTACCTGTCTTATTCACTCCTAAATCCCTTGTCATTAGCACAGTAACTGCCACAAAGTAGGTAATCAATAAATATAATCAATAAATAGTATGAGGATGATTAAGTCTTTCATTAAATACATTATTTCATATTCATATGAGGAATAAAATGCAGCCATTAATAACAATGCTTTGGGAAAATAATGTTACAGGAGAACATTTGGAACACATTGTTCAGTTTAAGAAGCTCATTACAAAAGAGAATGCACAGTAAGATCCAATTTTAGTTTTCTAAAATACACATTAAAGAAAGAGACTTCTGGGGCACCTGGGTGGCTCAGTCAGTTAAGCATCTGTCTTCAGCTCAGGTCATGATCACTGGGTCCTGTGCCTGAGCCCCACATCAGGCTCTCTGCTCAGAGGGGAGTCTGCTTCTCCCTGTCCCTCTGCCCCTACTCCTGCTCTCTCTCTAATAAATAAACAAAAATCTTTAAAAATATGAAATTAAATTAAAAAGAGACTTCAAAGATACTTGCCTAAAATTCATAGTTTTCTCTCTTGGTGGATGCAATTATAGGTGTTTTTTTTTTCCCTTGAACTCATTTGAGCGTAGGTTTCTCTGATTATGCAGGTAAAATGATAAAATTATTTAAAGTGTTATTTAAAGTCCTAGACCAGGGGCTCCTGGGTGGCTCAGAGGATTAAGCCTCTGCCTTCAGCTCAGGTCATGATCTCAGGGTCCTGGGATCCAGTCCCACATCGGGCTCTCTGCTCAGTGGGGAGCCTGCTTCCCCCTCTCTCTCTGCCTGCCTCTCTGCCTACTTGTGATCTCTCTGTGTCAAATAAATAAATAAAATCTTTTTAAAAAAATAAATAAAGTCCTAGACTGTAACACAGCAGAGTGTAATGGTCAAGTGCAGAGAGAGGGGACAGTGGTGAGACCAGTCCACGTGCACGCCCTGGTGTACTGGGACCAGACGCATCACTAAGTGTAGACTATTTGGGAATCGAAAGCAAGGAAGGGACAAGGTTCTTCATACGAATTACAATTAAATATAACTGGGTCAATTAGAAAGTAGAGCAGTGGGAAATGCTTCAAGAAGGAGAAGCCTAAGCATCTACCTTTGGTGGCCTTTGATCAGTATGACATCAGATCTCAGAGATGAGAACTCCGTTGGAAAAACTAAGAAAAGAAAAGCTTATTTAACCAAAACTAGAATATGGTAAAGTCATTAACCGACATTCTTCTACATTCACAGCTGCGTGTGTGGTCAGCTCTCTTAGGCCAGTTTCTGTCCATCCCACCTTCAAATGTTCACAGGACTCAGAGCCCGGATCTGAACTGTTCAAAGTAAGTGCCGGGATCACATCACATGGTGCTCTGGTCCAAGTCAGACAAAAATGTCCTTCCAGCCTCCTCCAGCTGTCTAAAACAGGGACTATATATACATAGACATATATATATATGGAGATAAATTCTGCTGCAGGGAGACATCAAGAATTGTACTTACTTTTATGATATTTGTATTTCTATTATCAATAATCTTTGTTGCTCCTAAAGACTATGATATGGATATTCTGCTTCCAACATGGCAAAGTAAGCTTTTTCTTTTTAAATCCTTTTTTTAAAAAATTTATTTATTTATTTGTCAGATAGAGAGAGAACACAGGAGCGAGCACAGGCAGAGGCAGAGGGAGAAGCAGGCTCACCGCTGAGCAAGGAGCCCAGTGTGGGACTCGATCCCAGGACGCTGGGATCATGACCTGAGCCGAAGGCAGCTGCTTAACCAACTGAGCCACCCAGGCGTCCCCAAAGTAAGCTTTTTTAACAGATTATCCCACAAATACCAACTGTGAACTCCAGACCAAATAACCCCTCGACTATGTGGCTCTGGAAAGTGAGCAAAAGCAGACAAGTTCTGGAGGAAGGTCAGAACGTAGAAGCAGCAGCCAGCACTCTCTCTGCCCACAGGGAACCCAGGGAGGAGCCTGGCACAGAAGAAAACCAGAGAGGGGATCCCCAAGTAAGGTAGATGAAATCTTCCCAAGTCTCCTATGACCCCTAAACCGTGCTGAACAGGATACAGGATGGGATCTGATCCCCCCTCACTGCTGGAGTCTAACCAATGAGAGTCACCTGGTTATATTAGCGAACATCAGTTCATTCATCTTGGCTCCAGTTTCCTCCCATTATGAAACGACAGTGTTGCAACAGTTTTGAGATATTCACTCCCTCAGACATTCAGCAAAAGACCCATAGGTATTTAAGTGCCAGACGTGTTAAGGAATACAAAGAAAAATTTAACATCACTGCCCAAAACAAGCCTGAAGTCCCATGAGGGAGAGCAGACATGTGCCCAACTAGCTAGCTGTCACACGAAGTTGAACTTGACCAGAGAAGGAGCTCAGGACAGCAGAGAGAACATGAACTCCTGAACCAGGCAAACTTGGCTTATCTCCTGGGTCCATCGGGATCCTCTTTGTAGAGCTGCTGTGAGCATTAAGCAACCACACTTACACGAATCACTTAGCTCACTGTTCTGAGTACTGTATACCAACATAATCCTCATAACAACCTCATTAAGTTGGCACTAATACTACCTTCACTCTACAGATACAGAACACGTGGCATAGAGAATTTAGGGTTGTCTGCCAAGGTCACCAAGTAATATGTGATCAGACACAGATTCCAACTCAAGCAGCAAAGTCTACCCACCTCTCAGCCGCTAACTGCCAACTTCTCTTAAATAATAACTTTCCAAGTGCTAAACTCAGAGTAGGCACTCAAGCCAAGAGCAGTTTTCTTCATTGTTACGGTTACCGCTGAGGCTGTGCTGATTCCTGAAGCCACAAGTGAGACAAGGGATAAAGATAATGAAATTCAGGACATAATACCTGAATGTTCAAAGTCAAAAGGTTTTAAGAACACTAATTTTCATGGGTAGATCTGGACACACACCTTAAGAAATCGGAATTCCTATTTACATATAAGCTCTCCCTTACCTCTTCTTAAAAAGAAAAGCAGGGGGCACCTGGGTGGCTCAGTGGGTTAAAGCCTCTGCCTTCGACTCAGGTCATGACCTCAGGGTCCTGGGATTGAGCCCCGCATCGGGCCTTTCTGCTCAGTGGAGAGCCTGCTTCCCTTCCTCTCTCTGCCTGCCTCTCTGCCTACTTGTGATCTCTCTCTGTCAAATAAATAAATAAAATCTTTAAAAAAAAAAAAAAAGAAAGAAAAGCAGCAAGCTACCATGATTTAGGTCTTCCTCCATTTGTCACAATGTAACTTCCAGCTGTTACCTGCCAACACTGACCTGGGCATCAGAATGGTTCCCCAAGGGAAAATAGAGCTAAAAATGACAGGACCCTGGTCATACACCAAAATGACTGTCTTGTCCCACTGCTGATTTGAGAAGCAGCGGACAAAATCCCTTGCAGTATTTTTATTTAAACCATCTCAGAGAGATAACAATAAAATGTTTCAATCTTTAAAAATAAATACATAAATAAATAATCTCAGAGAAACTGTACTATGTGGGGGGGGGGGAAGAAAGAGAAAAGATGAGAAATATGAACTCAACTGAAAATCAAAAATTAATCCGCATGCACCAAACATAGAAATTAAGTTTTACTCACACTTGATAAATCTGAAAACTTGCTTTGTTTCCAAAAGGTGAAACCATGGGATCCTTGGGAGTCCAAGGATCTCAGCTGCTACAATTCCTAAATGAAGTGGTGATTTAGGGATGATGCCAAATTTTAAAAGGCTAAGAATAGTGTTTTCCTCGGGCCTGCTAATTTTATGAGGACTGGCTGCACATTTCTTATGGAAATACATGTAGTTTAATAAGGTCCTCAGAGAGTGTTTTCCCCAAAGCCCTACGTACAGGATACTGGGGGAAAACAACCAAATCCCAGGACTGTGTAACTCCTAAATCCTTCCTGGGTAACATGCCCAGTTTCTGAACAATACACATTATCTCAGAGATAATTTTTATGACATGTGTGGCTATTGCCTGTAAATCCCTTTAAGATGAAAAGCATTACCACTGACATTTGAGTTGGACAAAAGGATTTATATGGCTTGATTACTCAAGGCTATAAAATGTAGAAAAACAAAAATAGTTTGGATAAACCCTTGGAGCTTGTTGCAGGGATTTAACCTGTGGGGCCTGTGGGCCAACATTAAGTTTTAGTGAGTCGTTTAGAGGTTATGAAACTTTTCTCTGCAAACATTACTTGAAACAACGAGCTGGATTTATTGACTCAGCAAGGGGCTCTTAAATGGATAGATTTGAATCAAAGGCTTTTCGGAGTAGGATCCCTTAAAGGTAAAAGTCAATCCTTATCATTTTGCAACAAGAAAACAGTGGCTGGAAGAGATAAAATTTATGACTCACCCAAAGTGATATGACTAAAGCCCCCACCAGCATCGTCATTATCATCACTGCTAATATTATTCGGTATTTAGTATTGCCCAAGCACAGAGCTAAGGGCCTTTTCTGTTCTTCACACCAACTTATAAAAGATGTCCTAACATCATCCTCATTTCCTAAGTGAGAAAAATGAGCCTCTGAGAAGCAAAGAGCTGTGAGGGGGGTAGGTCTAGAATTAAAACACAAGCCATGTGACCCTAATACCCCACATTTGTGACCAGCCCACCCCCTGCCCCCCCTCCTCACCGGCCCCTGACTCAGGTGTCCACACCTCCAGGTCAGACAAGGGCTCCAACCGTCCGTGGCTCCAGAGTTTTCCAGGTTATAAGATCTGTATGTCAGACAGTGGAACCCAGGGTGGTATTCTAATAGTTCAAGGACTGAAGGAAGCGGGTCCGCCCCCCTCCTTGTTTGCAATAATCGCACTCAGGACTATGGTACGAAGAGCTGTTAAAACAAATTCTATCTGTAATCCCATCAGAAGGCGTCACACCAAAAAAATATCTTTAGACTAATGTTTGTAAAATACATCAGATAAAATAATATATTCTCAAAATAGCACCTGAAGCACCACATTCTCACTCCAGTCTCTGGTTGAGCACACCCAGGGAAATGCCAGAAAAGTGATCAGATCCGATGCAATGCGACCCAGGGCCCTGCACCGTGCAAATCGTCACACTTTTAGAACCAACAAATGGGCTTTCCTACCGAATGTTCTCATCTGTATTAAGTTTTTTGTTATTCCCTATCAGTCTGTGGGGTATTCTGCCTCAAATCCTGAGGCAGAAAGAAAATAAAAATCGAGATGCTGAAGCAAAGATGACGGCCAGATATGTATTTAAATATATTCATCTATTTAAATTTACACATTTAAATATCAATAGGCAGCGATGGTAAGTATATATAATTAGAAGATTTCAGAATTATAATGCATTTAGTCTAAAATTTAAGGATCTCAGAGTCTTATACCAAACATAAAGACAATATCAGCACACAGAGTAAATAACATAGGCAAAAAAATCAGCTTCTAATTACTTCTCTGTGCTGTTGTCATTCAAAAAGGTACAGATAAGGAAACACTCGTGACATCTTTGCTTTGTATCTTAGCACCTCCACCTATAATGTCCCTATAATCTGAAACGGCACTTTACAGATGGGGACCCAGTGAAAGTTAAGTAGAAATTCAGAGACAAGACAGAACCTGTTGATGAAGGATAAAACTCTAAGTGTGGGAAGAAAGCACACACCTTCCAGAAGGAGCACTTAAATGATCATCACTGCACACAGCATCCCGCGGGCCTGACTTTGAACTTTTGGAAAGAGGTTAAAAAGAAGGCAAAGAGTCAAAGAGACAGATACCCAGGAGGGACTCCAGTCTCAGAGGTCTTGGTCCAGATTGGACGGAGAAGGATCCTTGAAGGAAACGGAATGCAGATGAAAAAGATGGGAAAGAGCCAACTTATGAGCACACAGAGTTGAAAGCACTATCCAGAGGGAAAAGCCAGTTTTAACAGCTTTCTGGACTGGGAGGAAAATGCTGTAAAAAGGATCTTGCTGGACTTACAAAAAGGAAATTTATATATATATATATATGTATACATATATATATATATGAAAAAATTTTTCTAGCTTTTCCCAGACTTAAGAATTTTTAGCAGGTCATTTAGAAGTTTTAGAACCCAACAGACTTTTCATTTATTTTACTCATGACTCTGGTTACAAAGATCATCTTTAAACATAAACTGGAGTGGGGCGGAGGAGTGGGTGGGGCCTGGGTGGTTCATTTGGTGAAGCATCCATCCGCCTTCCGCTCAGGTCATGATCTCAGGGTCCTGGGATCCAGACCTGCATCGGTCTCCCTGCTCAGCAGGGAGTCTTCTTGACCCTCACTCTCTGCCCGTCCTGCTCATGCTCTCTCTCTTAAATAAACAAAAATTTTAAAAATAAATAAACAGGATGGAACTTATTTTAAAGGATGTATTTCGAGACAGTATAAGACAATGGATAAGAAGGCCAGTGCCAAGTTGCCTGGGTTTGAATTTCTAGCTATGTGATCATAGGCAGGTTATTTAATCTCTTGTGCCTTGGTTTCCCAATCTGTTAAATGGAAATATTAACAGCATCTGCTTCATCAGATTGCTGTGAGGGTCAGATGAGCTGGGAGCCATTGAGAGTGATATCTAAGTGCTGACTTCTATAATTAGTTTAACACATTTTTATGAACCTCTTACTAACAAAATATGGAGCTAAATGCTCCACAGGTAGGGTATTTCCCACCCTCACAAGATAACATGGGGAAGCAGGGCAGACAGAATTAATGCATATAAAGAAGTAGATGAAGAAAGGGCACACAGCATACAACATTAGGAAATCATTACTAGTTTTCTTAGGTGTGATCATTTTCCAGATGCTCAGTAAGATATGAAGGAGAAGGTCCTGATCCTCAGAAAACACACACACAAAAAAAGAAAGATTTATTTGGGGATGAAGAGGGCTGATGTCTGTCATTTACTTTCAAATTGTTTCGCAAAGACCCAGACCATATACGTAAATGCATACATATAAAGCAGACACGACAAAATGTTAACCACTGGAGATAAAAAGAAAAAAAGGAAAGAAAGAAAGAGAAGAAGGCAGCAAGGGTCCAGTGCTGGCTCAGAATCCAGAACATTCTGTGCACTTGAGACACTTTCCAAACTTGTCTTCACAATGTGGCTGATATGAGAAGGATCCCAGAGACATAGGCTTTTTAAAGTAAAGTGCTCTATAAACATTCTTTTCTACAATCAGCACCCAAAGAGCAAGCCAGTGGGAGGGGCTGCTTTAGAAATGCCAGCCCAGCCTCCGCTCCTACTAAGAGGCTCTGAAACACGGGAATAAATCCCTCAACTATAATTAAAGCCCCTTTTTCCTGGTCTGTCTTCAGGGAAGGTAAACCTCTGAACCAAAGTCTTCATGCAAAGACTTCTGGGAAATCTGTCTCCATCCTCTTAATTCTAGATCATCACTTTTCCTCTAGGCTTTATCTAGATGCCATGGAGGAGCTGACAGGCTACCAGATAAAAAAGAAGTTTCCCTAGACAATCCCCTGGATGCCCAGCTTTCAACTGACATCTGTGGGCTAATGTGTCTGTTTGGACTTGGCCCAGACTTCTGCCCCAACCTTCAGACTCACACAGAACTGTTCAGGTGACATCACTGCTTGGATGCCACAAAGGCCCCTCAAACTCAACACATCCAAAATAGAACACCCCTCTTCTGCATTTCCTTTTCTCCATGAATGGTATAACCAACCATAGAGTGAGATGGCACAAACAAGCCTTCTTCTCCCCTGCCCCCCATAACCCACCCAACTCAGGACCCCTCATCTAACCTCTCAAGTTATACCCTTCCCTTTCCAGCAGTCCACATCTATTCCCTGGACTTCCGCAACAACCCCCAAGCTTCTCTCCTTATTCCCACTCTTGTCCTTCTCCAATCTACATCTATCCATGGTTTAACAGTAACCATTACCAGGATAATGATCATGATGAAGCAGCTAACATGGAATAAGCCATAGCCAGGCACTGTGCCAAGGCCCTCACCTGCATCATCTCCTTAATCCTCATTGTCCCTCTTAAGTGGGCAGCATCCCCAGTGTACAGACCAGCAAACTGAGACAGACAGGCATGAACTCACTCAGCCACGAGACGGGGCTGGTGAGTAAGTGGCTGAGCCAGACTCCAGACTGAAGCCCCTGGCTCTCCCTCAAGATGAAAATGAAATGCTCCACCCTGGCCCACAGAGCCCCCTGAAGCCCTACACATTCTAGCCTCTGATCACCCACTTTATTCCTCTTTGTCTTCCCTCATCGGTGATGCTGTCAACTCCGCCCTCCCCCTCCCTGTCCTCACTCAGGGTCTCCTC
>ML102832.1:20145-31973 GCA_003697995.1 Taxidea taxus jeffersonii | reverse complement strand
TCAGTTGAAAACCCTGAGGGTCAGCACCTCAGTAACAAATCAGAGGCATACTTAAACCTTACTAAAACTAAAAGTCATTCTCAACTCAGCTCAATGTCTGATTGGTTTAAGATTGGGACTGAATCAGTCCCAATTTCATCTGCCTAGCAGAGGAAAAGATGTGAAGGAAGAAAAAGTAATTTGGAAGTACATATTTTTTAAATATACAACGACCAGCATTCAATAAAAAATTTCCAGACTCGCTGTGAGTCAGGACCATATCTTGAAAACCACAAGTAAAATCAGTCAATAGAAATAGAACCACTGGTGACATAGATTTTGCCATGAGTAGACAAGGACTTTAAAAAACTATGATTTATATGTTCAAGAATACAGAGAAAATAAATTTTTTAGAGAAAATAAATTTTAAAATGGAGAATTTTTCAGAGAATTATTATCTCTAAAAAAGGATCAAATGAACATTTCAGAATTTTAAAATACATATGATATTATGTGTTTAGTAGAGATTAGACACAGAAGACAGGATTAATGAACTGGAAGAATGACCAATAGAAAATATCCAAAGTGAAGCACAGAGAAAACAGGAATGGAAAGTAATAGAAAAAGCACAAGAGATATGTGGGACACAGTGAAAAGGTATTAGTACATATAATAAGGAGCCCTAGAAGGATAAAAGAAAATGAAGCAGAAATCATATTTGAAGATATAATAGTCAAGAAGTTTTCAATTTGAAAAATGATGCCAACATACAAATTAATGAAATTCTGGCACAGATTCAAGAATAAACCACAAGCAACATAAATATAAAGAAAACCATATCAAGGCATATCATGATTAAACATCTCTAAACCAAAAGGCGAGGCAGGGGAAAGAATCTAGCTACATAGTGAAGGCCAGAAACTTGGGAAAGGCTGTCTGAACAACAACAACAACAAAAAGAGGATGATTTCCTGGATGATCCAGGGTGGTACACCTGGCAGGCTCTTTCAGAGACGGAGGTAAACGCTCTTGAGAATAGTACAGGATAACCTTGAGCTTCACTCTTAGCTCTCTTGTGTTAAGAAACCTAAAAACAATGGTAAAATCCCGAGCAAATTTTTGCCCTAATTTATTTGAATCACAACCAGTTTTCTCTCTATTATATCTAATAAAAATTTATATAATTTATTCTTTGAGAAACACTCCAAGTTTCAGGAAGTGTTTGCTTTTCGCTGGATAGCCTGAAGATCAAGGACCACTATCCCTGACTCTCTCAGCCAGGAGTCCAGCCTTGGAAAATCTGAGCCAAAGAAGGGAAGATCTGGAGTATCTGAGTATTGCCTAGGGACACTTTCTCCCCTTCTCTCTCTTTACAAGAGTCAATCAGAAATTCCAATAAAGGGAGGTGAGAAATGGGCCAGTAATTGCATATTAAATTGCTCTCCACACATTTCTATGCCCTGATTAAGAACCACTTCTCTATGTGCAAATGAACCATCCAGAAATCCTATTAAAATACAGATTCCAATTCAGTAGCTCTGGGGAGGGACCTGGGATTCTGCATTTCTAACAAACACCTAAGCAATGCTGGAAACTATTGGTCCATAGTGATTTTAAGAAACAAGGTTTTAGGTAAATTCAAAAATAACCTAAATATTGGCCACTCCAGCTGTTAACTGTAAGCTGCTTTAGGACAGAGTGCTTTAAGATAAGTTCTTGAAGTTCTCCTAAGAGAGAAAGGGGTGTCCAGTGGTTGTACTTTCGAAGTGTTTACTAAAGTATATTCTGAATATTAACTATTGTAGCTGTGAAAGTATGCATGCTCCCTAGAAGTAAATGGTTCCATGGTCAGAGAAGTTTGGGAAGAATTTGTACACTTTTTTCCCCCTCTAGGAGATTCATAATGCACATTTGCATTTTAATGATTCTGAACCATCTGCAGTGGGAAAATATATTTAACCTGATAATTCATTTATCTAACTATTAACATTCTGAGAAAATGGTGTTCCATAAAACTAACTTTGGGAAATGCAGCCATACACAGCAGTAGTTTTTAAACTCTGGTGTGTATCAGAATTAGCTGGAGAGCTGATAGAGAACACAGATGCCAAGGCTTGCTGAAATAGGAATAGGTCTTGGGCCTTTGTATTTTTACCAAATTCCCCAGGTGATCATGATTCCCACCAATGTTTGAGAATTTCTGTTATAGAGTAATCTCAGAAGAGTTTATTACCTTCTGAGGACACAAGGCTACCTGTGAGCCCAGTTTCCATCTTTGCAGAAGCCTATGCTATCTGGGGGAGGACCAGCATCAGCTATGAACTACCGCCATCTAAGAAAGAACATTCAGACCACATGGGGCACCCCAAAGATTCCTCTCTCTATTCTACATGCTGGAGGGATTCTTCCAAGTCTCTTTTTTTCAGTCAACAGAGAGGGAACTATTCCTTAGCCCTGTTCTAAATTGGATCTTCTGAGAAGGGTTTTCTCTAGAATCAATTCATTTGTTCATTGAACGAGTCTTCATTAATCAGCATTTTGGCAGTATTCAGTATTCAGGCCAGGCACTCCCATGAGGCAGGGGTAGGGGACAGACAATAAACAAGTAAACAAATAATTTCATATAGTAACCCACGTCATGAAGAAGAGAAACAGTGTCACAGGACAGGGAATGAGGCAGGATTCTGTTTACACATTGTAGTTCTGGAACACTACAAAAGCTGTAAGGCCAGTCAAGGTAATTTGGATACCATTCCAGATTGGCCTTGATGGTTCAGAAAACTTCACCAGCCAGCTCAGATATATGTGGTCAGGAGGCAGCCTATATCCCTTTTAACTATTACAGTGATCGGCTTTTATAGAATCCTCAGTGAATATTGGTGAATGGCTGGTTGGATAGATGGATTGTTGGATATGTTCTTAATTCTAGTGATTTTGACAGACAGGCAAACATGGCTTGTATTTCACATAGGTGAAATAACCTTATTTCCCAGGTCTCACTGGTCCTGTGTCTCCCTCTGTGGCTCTGCTCAGACTCCTAAAATGCAATCCTTTCTTCTGCCACCCCCAATTCTGCTCAGCCTTCAAATGCCACTTCCTCTTTGATCCTCCCCAGCTGGAAGAAAATGTACTTTCTCACTGTTCTCCCCCCACCCTTTTTTTAAACATACCTGATGCTCACGTACTCTGCAAACACTCCCTCCTGAAGACTCACTCTGTGCCAGCTCCTACACCTGGCATCGGGGGACATACTGTGGATAAAAGACATAGACATGGCCTCTTGTTCATGGAATAATGGGCTAGTGGGGGAGGCAGGTGTGAGTCAAGGAATCACACTATTAGGTCTAAAGGGGCACCTGGGATTCATCCTACAGGGGAGGGGCACATGATATTCTAAGAGTTACAAGGCTGCCTTGGGGAAGTGACAATTACGGCCTAACCTGTCATAACTGTTGTGTAGGGGGAGAGCAGGGTATTGGAGAGGTTCTGGAGGGAAGCCAGTGGCTGGCGAGGTGCAAGTCAGCAGTGAGGGGCTAGAGGAAACAGGAAAGGCAGGCCAGAGCAAGAGCACAAAGGCAAGCTTCGGGCTTCGTTTTGTGTCCAACGGTGTCCCCTCTCATTTGCCCTGCCCATCCCCCCACCTCACACCTCTCTGTGTTTCTGCTAGGGTGTCCCTCCCCTAATAAGAATCCTGGTTCCCTTCACCAGCCCCGTGTTTAGGATTATATAAGAAATTTCAGCTATAAGAAATTTCAACTCTCAAATTATAGGTAGATTTAAATAGGGATAAAATCAAAAGGGTGCATTCTTGAGAATGAGGGAGAAGGCTACCTTGCCTTGAACAAACACAAGGGATTGAGATCATCAGCTGTTTCTCTGTGATATATCCAATCAGGTAAATGCAGTGCCCCTCTAGTCAGTCTGCAAACTACCGATTTGAGGTGTCCAAAAATGTGTGCCCTAAACTCTGACAGATCTGAAACTCTGAAATTCCTTGCCAAGCTAGGGTATTTCTGTTATAAGGAAGGTATCTAGAGATTATAAAGTGGTGATATTTATATTCCCCCACAGCAGTTTGCATTAAAGAGGTGCAATTATTTTTTTTTAATTTTTTTAAAGATTTTATTTGTTTATTTAACAAAAAGAGAGAGAGAGAGATCACAAGTAGGCAGAGAGGCAGGCAGGGTTGGAGGGGAAGCAGGCTCCCCACTGAGCAGAAAGCCCAATGTGGGGCTCCATCCCAGGACCTTGAGATCATGACCTAAGCCGAAGGCAGAGGCTTAACCCACTGAGTCACCCAGGCACCTCTAAAGAAGTGCAATTATTGATAACAAATGTAAAACTGAATTGTAGGACATTGGGAACCATTGTGCAATCAACAAATGCGCAGACTTGGGGCCATTTTCTGGGACTCTTGTTAAAGAGATGGCACAGTGGTAAAAAGAGCACGGGCTGAGATTTGGGAAGATGATATTCTGGATCTCACTCTGGCTCTGTCATAAAGGAGCTCTTGGGCCCTGGACAACATTTCTCAATAATTATAAGCCCCACCTTCATTGTAAAATATGCTGAAGTCACATTCTTAAGTATCATCAGGAGGCAAAAATCAAATATCATGAAAACCACCTGAAAAATGCTTGAGGAAGGCATGATATTGGAGCCTGATATACCACATGTCATCTCTAAGTCCAGTGTTGCCCTCCTCCCCCAGCACTGGACAGCATTGCTGTTGACTCAACTGAACACCAGGTGAATTAACTGGCTTGCATTCAGGAGCCACACTGTACCAAAAAAGCATACTGTCTCTTGAAACACCGAAACCACATGAGGTGAGATGCTTCCCAAGAAGTATGTGGTCCCGACTGAGGCAACAGGGCCAGGGGTCTATATCCCATTTCCCCTGATAATGTTTCTGCACATGCTAAGAGAAGGAAATGATACCTCCTCATGGCTACCCACCTCCAATGCATTTTATGAGGTTAGCTGTGGAAACACATCACAGGAAAATTCACAAAGTTCACGTCAGTGGAGTAAAATTTCCAAAACCAGTTTGTCACATCCACATTGTTTGATGCAGCCAACATTTACAGTAATGTAGTATCAGCACTTATGACAGAATCCCAGGGCTCAATGTTATTTGAAGACTCCAGTCCAATTCCCTACCCAATGTAGAGTCCCATCAACCACAAAGGAGGGAGCTGCACAGAGACAGGGAGCTAGCTCACTCTTCACGAGATGACCTCCACAGTGCACTTAGACATGTTCTGTTGAATGACTTAATGTCTGCTTTTGTAGAACTTTCACTGACTGATTTTCATAATGCCTTGCGTACCCACACAAAATAAGTATCCTTGCGTGAGACAGTACTCAGATATTCAGGGATAGCGATCATGTCTCCTCTTCCCACAGGACATGGGTATCAAAGCTCCCATTCACCATCCCCAACACCTGCCTCCACATATACAAAACTTACCAGTGTCTGCACTACAGCGTGGGCAGGAAAGCCAGGCCTGCCTGTATGTGAGGTTCGTCTAAGAGAAAAGCTCATTTCTTGGAATGGCTTAGAAGGTTTTAGAAAAATGGCTACAAATGAAAACATAGTATAGTGCTACAGATTAAAGATCCTTTTCTTTCTTTCTTTCTTTTTAAAGATTTATTTATTTTAGAGAGAGAGAGAGAGTGTGTTGAGGGGAGGGGCAGCAGGAGAGGGAGAGACACTCTCAAGGGAGACCCCGCTATTGAGGGCAGAGCCCGACACAGGACTCAATCTCACAATCCTGACCCCAAATGAAGAGTCAGACCCTCAAACAACTGCACTACCCAGGCATCCCAGTCTTTGTCTTAAATGAAAATTTCAGATGTGTCCATTTTATTGATACAAAACATGGACAGAAAAGAATTAAAAAAAAAAAGAAAAAAATTCACCACCTTAATCACACACACACACACACACACACACACACACACACACACACACACAATTCATTGTCTAAAGCTGTTATTTAAATTTTGAAATGTTTCCAGGGTTTGTGTTTGGGCCTGCATGTATGCCATCTCCAGAACTCATTTTTTAAGGATCCAGCCTAAACAGAATTAAGATGCTGGGACTTATTTATGTTTTCTAATGCCGAGAGATAATTGAGAATGTTAGTTATTTTTCAAGAACATTATATGACCTGGTGAATCCATCAACTTTAACACAAGTCAGTGTAAGAACAGACTAAGGTTATCTCCTTAAAAGCTCTAAGAGTTCCTAAACAAATGGCAACCCCTAAATTTTCCCAATTCCATGGCTCTTAAAGAACAAATGGCTAAGAAATTTACTAGTGATATACAGTAGTTCTGTTATCTATTGTAATCACTCTCTGGGTCTTGCAATGACTGAGATGTATGGCCTATATAGGCTGGGATGTACACTGTGAAATCTGTCCATGGTTTTGCTAAGAGTTGCCAAGTTTAAAAATAGAGTGTAGGAAAATTACTCATAGTGTGGAGGAAGATGGGAGAAAAGCACAAATGGGCTTTTAATGAGGACTTCTCAGTGTGAACATATGTAGAAAGAACTTTTGGATACAGGCATTGTGATAAATAAAAACGATCCAGCTAAGTTCTCAAGAAAGCTTATAGGTACAAGATCATGGTGATTATATATACAGTGAACAGCTTATTCATGTAAAACCATTTTGTTCACTCTTCAACGGACCAGCACACTTGGCTCCCCAGAAACATTTCCACTAGACAAAACATACCAACACATTAGTCATAAATATAGCTTTATTATTATAATATTTATTTCATAATCTAAAAACTTTTTCTTTTCAATTCTGGGAAAAGAACATTCCAGCTTCCATAAAACTGATCTACCCTGCAGAATGCTAGAAAACAGTGTCTTAGCAAACTGAACTTTGCAGTCGAAAATCTATAACCTAGTTTGGGAATAAAAGAATGAAAGACCAGTTCAAAGAAAAATTTCTTCCTTATAAAACGAATAATAAAATTAGATCCATTCTTCAGTTTAGCCTTGAATATGTTTTCCTAGGAACTTTGGTAATTTCTCCAAAAATCAACTTGCAGGTTGACTGGCCAAGTGGACAAAAAATATATATATATTTAAAAATAAGACCCGAGTGGGACATGGTACAGGCCCAGGCCACGGCATATAAGTGAAATATCCCCTAGAGTGAGCCAGGTCCCATGTTCAACAGCAAATTTATGTCTCTAAGGAAGCACAACATATATAATGCATTGCCTTGTATGAAGGTCAGAATTTAGTTGGAATTAAAAAGAATTTTTTAATATAATAAATCTTAAAAGTCATTTGTCTTGTGTAATATACATTGAGTAGATATGACATTATGGTGCTTTCTGAAGATCACGGAGTACCACTGTCAAAGAGCTGTCATGCCCTCAAGGCATATTAAATAAAAACTGGAAATGTAGGTTATGTTAAATAAAACGAAAAAAAATCTGGCTCTACCGCCTTTAAGAATAAGTCGTTGTCACTGCACACACATGTTACAGGACAAAGGGCATGCAATACAACTAACGAGTCAGTTTTTAAGTATGTAAAAGGCTAGAGTGCAATCATGGTATAGATGTCAATAATACATAACTTTGGAGGAGATTAACTCTCCAAATAAACAATAATTGCAACACTATAATTTTTACAATGTTAGCCTAAACAGTGATATTCACTTCACAGCAATGTTTTTTTCCCACTTGATAGTTGCCTATACACCAGGCGAATGGCTCACCCCCGGGAGCCAGATGTCAAAGTGAAGGTTCAAAAACCAACATTCTCACTATGGTAGGTTCAAAATGTTTGTATAATGATAAGTTACACTTTTCAACTTACTGGCATTTTAAGTAACTGCATTACACCTATTTTTAGTGCATTGCTAATCTGATGTTTATTGCAATAACAATCATTCTACTAATGTGAATTAGGTTACAGTTTTAATTTTCAAAGTAAGAGAATTCAGCTTACATGAACTAATGTACATAGTTTTAAAACCACCCACCACAAACACACACCTTTTGCATGAATATTTAAAAATAAATTATTAATATACCTGACATATATATTTTGTGTTATATATATATATGTATATGTATACATTTGTGGACATAACTACTCTTTTTTTCCAGAAGGATGTCAGCACTTGTAAACTCTGCAGAAGACCTGATGATATTGTTAACGTTAGAAAACAAAGTTTAACATGGAAATTCATTCTTGAAGAGAACCATAAAGCAGGAGGCTCTTAACAGATGGTTCTTTGTGGAAATGAAGGCTATTTTAGGGAGGGACAGGAGAACAGTCTCAGGCTGTGGATCCCACATGCACCGTTTCAGAAACGACTTTAGAAAGCAGTGTCCAGTGAAAGCTTCAAACACCTGGTTGAAAGGTAAAGACATACATTTAGTCATCAAAGGGCACAGAAGCAGTGGGAGGTGGAAAAGTGAGGCCAGCAAGGGAACAGTCATGTCCACAGCCCACAGTGGCTGCTGCTACTCCCAGGGAAGCAGGGAAGGGCTGAGTCACGGCTGCAGCATTGCCAGGCCCTGGCTCAAGGGGCACTAGACGTGCCATCCGCTGCTGTTCCAGCCCTTCAGACCCAGAACTGGTGATGGGTGTTGATCAAAGAGTTCCGTGCCTGGAAGGTTTTGATGGGGTTTTCCGCCCCAGCCACAGGCAACACTATTGGCTTTGAAGACAGAGGCCGCAGCTTGGTCTCGGGGTACAGAACACTCAGCCGAAGGAGAGAGCAGAGGTGCCCCCAAATCAGGAAAAACACGCATCCAGAGAAACAAACCTGAATCAAACAAACTAGAAATGAGAACTGAAGTCTAAGGAGACGAGTCCTGGAAGCCACCCAAATGCTGGAATCTTGATTAAACACAACAGTTGGGGAAACAGGAATCCTTATTTTGGAAACTTTCAAATTAATTGAGGGCAGAGTTAAGAACAAGTAAAAATATTACTGTTGCTCTGCTATTAAGAGAACTTTGCATTCCCATTCTTTGTCCCACAATTTAGGGAGGAGCAATTTAGGGAGCACAGAAGACTTTTTTCCTAGTGCCTGACATCTGGTGTGGCCTTGGGCCTCGGCTGAATCACCCCCACACAGAACCTCAGATGCAGAAACTATTGGAGAGTGGTCTGTTTATTTTATAAGTTGGAGCTTTCTTTTAACGAAAATTTTGGAATAAGACAGTTTTTTGTTTTTTTTTTTCAATTCTTACTGTAACCTGCCTCTTGGTTCTAAAAGGAGCCTGTAATAAATTTTTGGTTCCCCAAGATTCCCATTTGTTAAATTCTGGTTAATCCAGGTGCCTGTTTGGCAATGAAAAAAAAAAAAACGTGTTCTGCCCTTCTTTTTTCCAATGTGTCTTACTGTGGGATGTATCCCGAAAGGCATTACCTTTGGTCCCCAAAACAACATTCTGCAAAGCCCGCCAATGACTCTTTCAGATGATGTTCACAATCGCTGTTGGCTTTTTTTTGGCCATTTTGGGCCTGATGTTGCCTTTCCGGCTAAGCCCCAGAGGCTCCCCTTTCTTCGACGGTCTGCAGAGTTCTCTTGGGGACTCAGCCTGTTCATGAATGGATTTAGCAGGCTGCATGCTGGCTCTGTCATCCTTGGCTTTTCTCAGGTAGCTCCTTCCTTTTGGATGGAAGTGGGTCTTGAGATCAGCGTGGTTACATGCAGGATGTGGGTGCCCTCTACTTCTACAGATGGTTGAGCAGAGGAAGATGAGCAGAAAGAAAGATTGTGTTTAGAACCTTAAAAGAAAAAGAAGAAGAAGAAAAAAAAAAAACCATCCCCAGCACAATTACTCCTGCACACTGGAGTGGCAGAAATGCTGCCAGTAAGTCAGATACAAATTGGTATTTTTCTTTCAAAAAGTCCCGTGGATCTTCATGAAATGATCTCATGATGCCAAATTCTCAGGGAGATGTTACTAGTTCTCTTACCAGTGACAAAACTGAGTCCCCTAAAATGGAAGGGACTCCCCAGAATAATACATACAGTTGGTCTGTGGAAAAGATGAGACCAGAATCCAAACCCCTGACTCATTAAGTGACTGTATATAGCAGTATTAGTCATGCAGCAATCATAAAGTATGTGATTATGTGATTCCTGGCACAAATTTATACATATATTTATATTATATATATCTAATGTGGTATATATACTATATTAATACTACTATAGAGCTATGATGATTATCCTATACCTCAGGAAAAGAAAGTTACACTATAGAATACTATAAAAATACTGGGTACTAACATCCTGCCAGAAACTAACAGGCTATTATCATAGTTAAAAGTTGTATCCACGATTTACAAAATTAGGTTCCCAGGCAGGTGCATTTTCATCGGAGACTCTCAAATCCATTTAGAATACAGATATTAAATACAAAAAAATGTAAGAGGAAAGCACATCATGCAAACATAATCAACTGGCCCAAGTATAAAAAGATATACATACAGGCATTTGGGTTTCCTATTTGAGGAAACATCTGTAAGCTGAAGGAAAACAAATAAGAAAAAGCATTATTTCGCTTAAAGGTTGGATTTGGCTTTAAGAATCTTTCTTGCTTGTATTTTTAAGAAAGTGTTCCCATTAAGGAAGCCAGGAACTGTTATCAGTAGCATGGCCCGCCTGTGGCACCTTCCAGAACAGCAGGGAGCGCGGACGTCTTGTGCTCGGCCTCAGCTTCCTCAGGGAGCCTCTGTGGCTCCTTGTTCTGAGATTTCCAAGTAGCCCATTATCAGTCCACCTAAAAAATTTCGGAATGTCAAAGAGCCCTCTCACAGAGCGACATTTGAAGAAACATGTTTTTTAATACTAGAGCGATGCGCCATTATTTCTTGATTAATTCAGGCAGCATGTGCAATGTGCAGCTAATTTACTACAGCTGTGCTTGGTCACAGTGTATCAACTAAAGGGAAAACTGGCATCAAATGTTTATTGCCTAAAATACATCATTTCTAAAGTGAGAGCATATGAAGACCAACTCCACAACAGTCCCTGGGGCCATCTATCATTGAGACTATTTTCCACTCCCAGTGAAGTGTCTGCATGCCCTTTTGTGGCTGGGCTCAAATATCACTGGCAGAACAAATTGAGAACTATCATTTTGTGAGCCAGATGTCACCATTCCCTTCAGAGGCAAACCCAGTGTATTCCCAGCCTTCATTCCTGACCTCCCTCATGGAGCCTTTGCGAAAAGAAGTGCTGTCACAGCAGCAGGCAGAGACCCACAGAAGAAGAGAATGATAAAGAAAATGTGCAAAAGGGCCACCGTGCTGTTGGGGCCAGGGTGACCAAGATTCGAGTCTTACCATATTCAAATAATCAGAGAAACCAAGGTCAGCAAACAGGGTCACTCCCCCGGGGCCCCTGTCTGCAGTCAGAAGCATATCAGAAAGAGATTCCCTAAACAAACTTCAGAGGGCCATGGTCCCAGGAAGGCAAGATCAGATTCCTGGCTTCTGCTTTCAGACTCAATCAAAAGTAAGCTTTGCCATTGACCCTGTTCATACTGGCTGGATTCAACAGGAGATTACTAGAGGTGGACAGAAAAAGGCACCTTCCTTGCAGGAAGGTCTTGACATTATGCAATATACAAAGAAGGTTGGACAGATGGCTCAGGCTGGCAGCTTCTGGGAAACCCGAAGGTTTTAGCATTTCCATCTTTCTGCCATGGCCCCACTACTACTAGTAAGGGTTTCTCAGCTCAGCTCATGGAGTGGACTTTAGTATGTATATGAACTATTAAAAAAAAAAAAAGCTTACAGAGTTTTTCTTCCTTTAAATTGCTTCCTTCTTTTTTTTTTTTTT
>ML102832.1:0-15145 GCA_003697995.1 Taxidea taxus jeffersonii | reverse complement strand
AGAAGATTTATAGGCCCAGGAAAACAAGGAGCAGGGCTGGAATGATCTGGAAGCCAAGTCTTCTCACCTCACATCTAGGCCCCATGACCCATGCTGCACACCCTCCTGGTAGAGAGCAGGATGGGGAGAAGGCAGGGAAGGAATCAGAGTGTGCTCCCTGCCACACAGAGTTAGGACTGGACTTATAGTTTCCCGAGAAGGTAAGAGAAGAACTGAGGAGGGAAGTGTAAGCTCCCTCTCAGGAGACCACAGACACCAACAGGAAAAGAATAAACATGTCAGGTGGCTGAAACTGCCTTGATTACAGTTACTGGAACCTCACGGAAGTAACACACTTACTTTTTCCCCATCCACTTTTATTCCTGACCGGAAAGTTCTAGAGCTCCTGTTGCTGCCCTGCTCTAAAGCTGAGTGTACGTTACGGTAAGATTGCATAACATTTCTTCACTTCTTCCTTCCCCCCTCTCTCCTTTATTCCTGTTGTCTGTCTGTCCCTCCTGCCTTCTCTCTTTTATCCATCTGCTTGTCATCTCATTCCTTCTTTTGTTTTTTAATCATTTTAATCATTTCAATCCTTAAATCTTGGCTTCCAAAATGCTCAAACTAAACTTTTCTTTTTTAAAGATTTTATTTATTTATTTGACAGAGTGAGATCACAAGTAGGCAGAGAGGCAGGCAGAGAGAGAGGGGGAAGCAGGCTCCCTGCCCAGCAGAGAGCCAGATGTGGGGCTCGATCCCAGGACCCTGGGATCATGACCCGAGCCGAAGGCAGGGGCTTTAACCCACTGAGCCACTCAGATGCCCCAAACTAAACTTTTTAAACAACCAGTAGCAACTTTACTGACATTTCGGTTTTCATAAGTGTTCCCTGTTTTTCTTTCCCTCATATGTACAGTTCATTTGCAGGGAAAGTAAAAGAATCATTTTAAAATCTTTGGGAAAGGGATTAAGCATGAATAAAGTCAAACAGATCATGAAAATGTTATAAGCCACTTTGGGGTTTCAAATATCCTTCCTTTGGCTCTGTTACTAATACCAAAAAAACCTGTTTGGAGGGCAGATGTGACCACCCATCCCCCTCATCTCAAGGGTGGTTATTTATACTTCCTTCCACCCCCAAAGAGACCAGGGAATCCTGATCAAGCCACTTAGCAGAACCTGGACCTTCAGCCATATCCACAGTTCCTGTCTGGGCTCTGGGGGTTTCTTAAGTCCCTGAAACAATATATAAACTTGTATGCAAATATTTATTACAGAACTGTAACCTGTGAAATTTTCTAAGACTTTTTGAAAATCTACTTAAAGAATGTTTCACCTATTGAGACTATCAGATGGTGCGGCCCTTCCTCTTAAGGAAAAAAAAAAAAAATGAGGCATGTGGTTAGATTTTGCTGTTACCAAGAAAGGCCAAAGCTTTCTCAAGAGCCCCTTAAAGAGGTCCCAAACAGGGTAATGATACCTTCCAGTCTACTTGACCACCAAGGTTGGGACCGATGATTTCTTCGGCCACTTTCAACCCTATTATTCTCTAATATAAAAAAAAATATCTCTTTCTCTTGGTGTGGAGTGGTCAGGTGAAGACAACCATGTATCTAGAATTTCACTTACTTCTAGGTAGGTGTCTGGGGTTCACCTGTATCACCTCCTAACACAGGGATGACTGGTGCCGATGTCTAGAGGGTTCCCAAAAGTCATTCCCCAGCTCCCCTTTCCTCTGTCCTTGACCCAATCTCGCCATACCCAAGGACTGCAAGCATGGTGGCTGGACCTGTGTGACTTACCACGTGCTCGCTGATGTCTCGGCAGAGGCCAGCGGCCTGCTGGGTTTGATAGTACTCTAACTGCTTTTCCGCCAGCTCTACTCGTTGCAACAGATTCTCAATAAAGTCCTGGAGCCGAGCTTTCCCTTGAACCTCCTTCTCAGCTGCTGCTTCCAAGAAATGGTTGAATGTAACGACTTCTCTGCAAGGCAAAAGTGTCAGAACACAAAGCAGAGAAATGAGACAGGAATTCATTCCTTCAGCACATATTTACTGAGAGCTGACTATGTGTCGGGCACTGCCCTGGGCAGCGCACTCGCAGCAATGACAACAGAGGTAACTTGATGTTTTGGTGATTACATTTTGATATTACATTTCAGTACAAAGAGAGGGTCATTATTGAATATCCAAATAAATATCTGGGCCAGGAGTGACAAGTGCTAGAGAGAAAACTGAAACTGGGTGCAAGGGGACAGATAGTAACAGAAGGAGGGATAGTGTGAGTGGTATTTCAGAAAGGGATCAGAGACAACTTTCAGGATGGGGAAAAGAGGGGACCAGATACCTGAAGGAAACAAGGAATAAGCCAGGAAGGTTCACGGAGAGGGTAAGCCAGGCCTTTATGGGATCAGGCAGACAGGACGGCTGCATGGCTGCAGGCAGGGACCTGGGAAAATGGAAGGAGCAGGGGCCACTGTGACAACTCCAGATTTTCTTATAAATAAGATGGAAAACCAATGGACACTTTTGAGAAAAGTTCTAACTTACATTTTAAAAGTCTAGCTGCTGGGGGAGAAGAGAGCACAGGGAGGGAAGGTATGGAAGCGAAAGGTCATGCTGAGCACTTAAGGGTGTAAAATGAGTCATCTTGTCCAATTATGCATTTTTGAGCTAAAAGTGAAACAGTCCAAGAAATGTCATCCTGAGGTAGACTCAAGGTCCACTGGGAAAGCTATGTTAGCTGACAGAGGAGAATGCATGTGCAGATTGCCCTTTCCCTAAAAAGTTGAACAAAATATCTCAAACAATATTCCTTTATCCACATAATTCACTGTCATTTATAGACCCAGAAAAATTGCAATAACTTTATTACTATTTGATATCTTTTTACTTCTAACGCATGGATGAAAACAACACTTTCCTGAATTATAATGAAATTCGTTCTTTATAAAGATTCAAATACATGAGGAACATAAGAAAATACCACATGAAACCCTGTCATGCTGAGACCACCACCTGTAACAATCTGGTAGCCATAGCCATTCTCACCAGCAACTCTGCATGCGTGCGTGTGCACGCGCACACACACACACACACACACACATACACACAGGTGCTTGGCCTGAGAATTCTCAGCACCAGGTAATCAGCGCAGCCAACAGATGCATATCATCACAACTCTTTCCATTCAGTTCTCTATAAGAAATTATAAAGATCCTTTCCGCCTTCCCCTCTGTATGTCCCACCACACACATCACCAGGGATAATGAATGCCATCATTTTACTACCTGTTGGTTATAGTACTTCTTGTATATGCCTTCAGGATCTTTCTAGACTGTCAAGAAGTACCCCCTCCTTTTTCTGGCCACATTCAACTTATGCAGAATCAATATTCTAAAGACTGCTCATTCTCCTCCCAGCCTCTTTCATTTCAGATTAAGAAATCCCAGTTTAAAAATATCTAACCTCATGCAGTTGTTCTGCATGATAGTTGATAGATAGTTGATGAAATCCACTGCCGTCTCTGTACCTTCTACTTTGCTCCATAATTTCCTGAGAGCAGGACTTCAGGTAAGCCCGACCCAGGAAGTTTGGCAGAAGGTTTTTGCAAAAAAGTGGTTTCTTGTTCCTTTATTCTGTACTAGTCAGTGACTCACTTTTACAATTAGTTGTGATTTTTTTCTCTCACAAATAAGTCATAATTGGCTACACTGAAACCTTTCTGATACTTCCTTCAGAGTCAAATATCTCTGCAAAACCTTAGAAATTATGTATTTATAAAAATAGAAAGGAGACTGGTTCTGATGTAATGCATCAGAGAACTGCTTATCATAGTAGCCCCCTTTTTTCCTCTAGTTTCCTAGCCAGAATCAAACATAAACCCCAATTCCATAATAATTCTAATATCTTTCAGTAGCTAAGAAATAGTCACATAAAAGAAATGAATCCGTTTGGAAAGGAGCTTTCTCCCATCATCAAGTCTCAAGTTAATTTCCAGATGGAAGCTGTGCATTTTCCAAGCTGTTCAGGCCACAGACTCTGGCCAGTTTTCAAGCTCTACCGTCATTCAGCTTTGATCTGCCTCTAAGTAACCATACCTAGCCACAAAATAATGGATGGAGGGTCCATCCGGGTGTTACGTCCAGCATGCCACAGCTGTTCATGGCTCCAAGGAATGGTTGGGATCCTTTAGAAGGAACTCATCACTAGAACAACCAGTACTCATCACTAGTACCACTAGAACACAGAGCCCAGGAAATGGTTATGCCTTCCTCTTTCCGACAATAAGGCTTCCATTCATTCAAAGTAAAGTCCATTATAGAGACTTTGTAGATGATATTTAGGACACCTGAATCATGACACGAATCTCCAAATTGTACTTATTGGGAAAACAGCCAAAACCCACAACCCTCTCCCCTACCCAAAATAAAAACATAGAAAAAGAGCCAATTTTTTTTTCCAGTTCATTTTGGTCTGTAATAAATAAAATAAATAAATAAAATAAAATTTCCTCATTACAGAAATATTATTTACATTTATTTTGGGAAACATAAAATCTGACCTATTGAAAGATCTAAAACTGAACGAGGGCCAAATCAGCTTTTTTGTTCTCTGCTTAAGCCCATCATTCGATAGAATACATGACACATAATGTTCACTATATATTCATTATAATGAGTATTTTAAAAGGACAAGGAAGAAACAAAAAAAAGACCCACAATCCCAACACCCAGAGGTAACTACTATCAACATCCTAGTATCTTTTTCCAGTCTTTTTTTTTCTCTATGCATATTTACTATGTGGGGGTTCTCAGGCTGTAACGCTTAAAATGTAAAACAGCAATATTTGACAGCTTATCCCACAGGATTAATATCTCAAAAGCAAGAAAACAAATCTAAGTGCAATATAGTTTATGGCTGTATTTTTTAAATCATGGAATGTTTTGCTATCGGTTCTATATAAAACTTTTGCAAATTAACATCTGTATCATGTCGCAGAAGAGAAGCATCTTTTTCTAACATCTCCCTCACCCTATTACCCCGTGCCCAGAAGCGGAGAAGTTAACACCCTTTGCATTTTTCAACCAACCTGGCGTCAATACTAACGTAATTTCAGTTTACGAGTGGTTCACATCAACTAAAAAAAGAAAAGACAGAAGAAGCCTGATGATTTCATTTTAAATAAGATGTTATATCAGACGACGGCTGGAGAAATCCCTTATGCTGAGAATACGTTTGGGTGTATTAGATAAAAACGGTAACCAAACCCAGTGACTAACTGGGGACTAGCCTGTGTGTACAACTTCAGATTTCCCTTTCACATCCTGTTCAGTCTGGACTAACAATATCCAGAGAATTTCCTATTTCTGCAGGGAATCTTGGGAATTTCCTGAATGACAACGAATGAGGTTTAACCACATTGCATTTATAACCACTTTAATAATTAAACCAAACTGTCGAATAGCCATTCAAAGTGGAAGAAAGACTAATGGGTTTCAATATAAGGAAGAACAAGATATCCCCTGATAGGATTTCAGATCCTATATCTTGATGAATCTTTTTTTTTTAAGATTTTATTTATTTATTTGACAAAGCGAGACCACAAGTAGGCAGAGAGGCAGGCAGAGAGAGAGAGGAGGAAGCAGACTCCCCGCTGAGCAGAGAGCCCAATGTGGGACTCGATCCCAGGACCCTGAGACCATGACCTGAGCCGAAGGCAGAGGCTTAACCCACTGAGCCACCCAGGCACCCTATCTTGATGAATCTTGAATAAACTACCAGTTGTCAGCTTTTGACATAGTAGCCAAGCAGATTATCTTCTGTTCTCTGAAAAAGCTATTAAAGCACCCCTCCCTTTTCTTACTACATATATATGTGAGGTTGGATTTCCTTCATCTACTTTAACCAAAAGATTTGCAATGGAAGAAATGCAAAAGTAACAAGGTACAGCTGCTTTCTATTTAAGTCGGATATTACAAATATTTGCAAGACCTATAAAACCATGCAACTCCTTCTGCTAAATTGTTTTTAGGAAAACAGTTATTTTTATGCAAACATGTTATTTATGCTAACAAGCAATTGATTTATTATTTTTAAATAAATAATTGTTTTTTAAATTTCTAAGTTTTCTTTTTTTTTCCAAGATTTTATTTATTTGAGGGAAAAAGAAAGAGAGAGAGAACATGAGGGGAAGTGAGAGGCAGGGGGAGAGAGCGAGAGAGAAACTGACTCCCCGCTGAGCGGGGAGCCTGACTGGGGGTTCGATCCCAGGACTCTGAGATCAAGACCCGAGCTGAAAGCAGATGCTTAACCAACTGAGCCACCCAGGTGCCCCTAACTTTTAATTTCTAATACAGTAAATATTGATAGATAAAATTCATGCAAACAAAACTTCTGGGGGTCCTCAGGTATTTTTTTTAGCAACATAAGGAGAAGTGGGGCCAAGGAGTCTGAGATGATGCCCCACTGGGTACAAGTGCTCCTGAATCTCAGAATGCGGGTGGGGGGTGGGCAATGAGGTCTGCAACACCAGGAGGATGTCGTGATAGTCTGCACGTTTATTTATTCTGCTATTCTGTAACTCAACAAACATTTATTGAATGTTAGCTAGTACTGGGCTTAGTGTCAGGGCTTTTGTGAACCCACGGCTATCCTTAAGAAGCTGACTGCCAAACCCGGGATCAGCCCACATTTCCTGGGAAGGACTGGGAAGTATATATTCCAGGTTCTGCAGGCCATCTGGTCTCTGTCACACTTACTCAACAATCCCTAGCACAAAAGAACCACAGGGGCTGTGTAACAATAAAACTTTATTTACAGACACTGAAATTTGAATTTTGTATAATATCTATATGTCATGAATTATTATTTTTCTTTTGAGTTCTTTTTCAAATTAAAAATTCTTAGCTCACAAGCTCCTCAAAAACAGGTAGCAGGCTGGATCAGGCTGGTGGTGTGCTAACCCTGGGTACAGTGGGAGAAGGGAACACTGAAAGAAACAAATTACTGAAATAAATATGTAATTACAAAGCTGAGCTGAATGACTAAGAGAAAGAATAACACGATGCCATCTGAGAGAAGAGGAAGACACTTTTGTGCTTTTATTTTAGGTTCTCAACCCTGTGACCTAGAATACAGAGGGAAGACTGGAGGGCCAGATGGTTGAGAAGACAGAGGGAGCCCGCGTGAAATCCCGTCAGGCCATGGTGCGAACCAGCTTTGGGGAAGCTAACTGATTCTACGTTACCTCCAGCCCTGTCTTTGAATTCTCATATATGTATTTTTTAAAAAGGTTAAATACGAGAGAATGCAAGGTTTTAAGCTTCGGTGAAAAATATGCTTATTTAAAATCAATATTTGGTACTAAAGAAAGAAATACCAGTATAGGAAAAGAAACTGGCCTGAAGCTCATTCTGTTATGCAGAATGATTTGCAGAGCTAGAAATCTGTCCATACCTTGAGATTCAGAAACAGAGGGGCACCAAGTGAAAAGCCCTTATAGTGCAATCAAAGCTTTATTTAGAAAAAGTATTTTTCCCCCATGCACTCATCCATTTACAGGACAGCCATAAGGTCTGAAACATTGACAATATTTAATTTTTTACATATCAAACCCTTCCATTTCTTCTTCTATTTATTAAATAGGTGGGTTAAAGACAGGATAATTCAGAAAAATTAAAGATACACTGTCATGGGATAAACCTACTCTAGAAGTGGGTGTAGAGACAGAGGGATTACATGCATTAATGCACTGTGGTGTTCACTACAATGTTACATAGCCATTGAACCCTGCTCTGTTAATAGGAGACAACACACTGATCATATCATGTACTGTATTTTACAGTTATTTCCCTATGTTTCCAGCTTTCAGGGTCATCCTGTAGCCTGATGTCCCCCTTGGGCCTCATAAATGCACATCACCTTCCTCTCTGCTCCAGCACCAGGGATCTCCCCTCATTCTGGCTGTGAATCAGATTCTTATTTCTGCACATGCCGTTTTTCCACTAGGGTCCTTCCCCTTGCCTTGTCCCTAGCCCCCACTCTTAAGGAGTCTTCTGATCTCAGGGCTCTCCTGTTAGGAAGCTTGCCCACACATGCCTAGGTGTGGGTGACCTGCTGTGTTCTCCTGCAGAACGTTGCACCCTGTCACAACGCACACTGCAGGGAGGACTAGTCATGCCATGTACCCCATTCCACTGGGACATCTGTGTGGTCAGGGACCTTGCCGCCTCTTTCACTGTGGTCACCCTCACACCAAACACAAGCCCAGCACACAATAGGGGCACAACAAACTTCTGCTGAGTACGTGAAATGTACAACCCATCTCTAGTTGAAAATCGTTAACTGACGAAAAGAGCCTGAGGTTTCTTTTTATTTTTTTCTAGACAAGTATGGGGGCATAAAACCAAAAAGTAATCCACAAATCAGGTACCTCCCACAGGACCGAGGGTGGGATTGAAAATGGATGCTTCTCTTCCATTCTTAACAACACTTTAAAATCAGCTTCTCCTCCCAAAGGCAAAGCTCTACCAAGTTATTTAAATTTCATTTTACATTACTGATTTATAAACCTCTTTGGAGGTATGTGAAATGGTAAAAATACTCTTGCTAAAAATAGGCTAGCTATTGATCACAGAGCACCTCAGACAGACCGCGATGTCAGCTTCGAGGCAAATCCTGAAGCTGGAGTCCACCGTCGGCCGGTGCTGGGAGCTGAGCTGCCTGCTGACCTGGAGCTCAGGGCTGGCTCCTACATACCCCACGCCCCCACCCCCTGCAGTGGAATCAGCATCTGTGGCACTTCTGAAGCCAGGCCATCTCTACTTTTGTTGGCCCCTGGCCTCAACTTTCTCTCTTGGCTTCTTTGACTAAACCAAAATGTATATAGTTCTCATTAAGAACTTTAAAAATATCTTTTTTTTAAAAAAAAGATTTTATTTATTTATTTATTTGACAGACAGAGATTACATGTAGTTGGAGAGGCAGGCTCCCCATGGAGCAGAGAGCCCGATGCGGGGCTCCATCCCAGGACCCTGGGACCATGACCAAGCCGAAGGCAGAGGCTTTAAACCACCAGGTGCCCCGAAGAGCTTAAAAAATACCTTTAATGAGGAAGTCAAATGACTCTTACTGGTACTAAGTGGATCAACACTACATCTAAGCCCCTCAGTCCAGAAAGAAGGCGACTGACACAAGACAGACAGGGAAAAACAGAATATTCTCTTTGGTCTCCAGCCTTTAAGTATCCCAAAGAGGACATGTTTGACGTCCAGTTTTTCCTACATTATTTTTAAGTCTGCAGGGAAAGCAGCCTGGAAAGAGAGGACCTCATTTACATAAACACACTAAAATATGGAGCAAACAGACCCCTCCCTGTCCCACTGAACCCTACATGTAACATGATTTTTCCTGGCCTGTTTCCTAGCTATGGATCCATCTGGAGACCAAGTCGTTACTGCTTTCACTGATCAAAAATAGGAATGCTGTAATTAAGTGGCAAGAAGGTTTAGCTGTGCAAAGCAAGTTACCAAGTCAAACTTACCTTTAAAAGTCCAGCATCCCACAGCAAGCTTAGGATGGAAACCTAAATGCCAGTTACCTGGCTCAGGCCATCCCTTTATGCCTCTTTCATCATGTCCCTAAGGATCTGTTTAACATTTAATTTTACCTTCTGGCCTCTTCCTGTCATGAAAGCAAAAATGGGACTCACCTGCTATACTACCTATGACCTAGAATAGTACCTGGCCCTCGACAGGGGCTCAGTGCGAGGTTTGTCTCCTGGGCTGACTCTCAGCAGAGAGCAGGGCAAATAATGAAGGAAGAAGGGAAGGATAACTCTACCAGACTTTGCAAGAGAGTGGGATGGAGATGAGACAGAATTACAAGGGGGCCCCTCACCACAGTCAAGGGCTGGCTGTGGCACATGCTCTACTTTGACTGGCCATGGACATCCAGAGTCAAGTTAAAAAGACCTGGCCTGGTATTCCAGAAGCTGAATAGCATAACCACACTTATGACGCCAGCATTTCCCTATTTCCCAACACCTTTGATGCCAGCTGACATTTGCTTTAATCTCACTAGAGGAATAAATGATGTCACCATAGCAGTTCTCTCAAAACAGCGAGGAAGCCAGCCCATTCCAAAATGGGCCAGATTCAGTATTACATAAGTCTTGACGCTTTGGGCAAATACCACATTTCCAAAAGTCTGGCTGAGACACAGTGAATTAATGGAAAAAGCACTCAGCAGAAAGACAGGGAATATGGGTTTCAATTTCAGCTGTGCTACCAAATTTTTGTCCTTGGGCGAGTCACTCCACTGCTCTGGGCCTTACTTTCCACTTCTGTAAAATGAGAGTGCTATGCTGAAGGAGACGAGGAGCACCTTTCAGTTCCCAAATCACACAATCTCCCCAAGGGCCCTCTCTAACAGTCTTTCTTCTCCCTACTGTCCCTTCAACGTCACTCTTCTCTGGTCACTGATGCAAACACTGCCCTTCCTCCTCACGTTCTCAGTGTGGCCACTCCACATTAAAAAAAAAAAAAAATCTGTTCTTTAATGGTTTATCAACTTGAAACCATGCCTTGTATTTAAGCACCTGTTCAACTACCTTGAGTCTGAACATTGACTTGATCACAGGATGTTTTATTCTTCCTATGTAGGATGTTAGCTACTTAGAGGAAAACAGCATGAGTTTTATGTTCCCCATATGTACCTAGCACAGTGCCGGGCCCATCACGGGTGCTCAGGTAGGGCTTCTCAGTCCCACCAGAAGGAGGTACAGAAATACTTGGGCTTAGCGGCATTACACGGGTGTGCTCCAAACCTTGGATGACCGACTCAACCACAACTCAGCTACCATCCAAGTCCGTCCTTTCTTGTTAAGGGATACCTTACTGCAAGGTCGGCTGGGATTGATTTACCTGATTACGGGCAGTGCTACCTTATAGCTCTGAAAACTCCTGAATAAGTAAATACCTGCTTCAGTAGGACTTGTAAAGTTGCAGAGACTTTGTGAAGATGATAGGCAACAGCTCCCTTGGATTTGTGCCCCAGAGACTTATAGACACCTCTCTCCAGAGGTACAATGAGACTCACCCGCCCCAAAGTACAAGATGCTGCCTATCCAACCGATCTCCTCTGTTAGAGTTTACAGAGGCCCTCTACAATGCACGGTGATTCAGCCTATAGACGGCTTAGGGGCAGAAGTGGCCCTGGAGTCTTTCATTTCAGTTTGAAAGAAAGGATTTTAAAGTTGAGAGAGCAAATCTGTAAGCACAAGAGCCTCATGTGAAAACCATAACCAAGTGAGCCTCCTAAGCCTCACTGGAAAGGCTTTTAAAGTTGACGGCAAAAAATCCATACGCAAGAGAGCCTCATGTAGGTGTTCAGGTTTTTTAAAACGGAATCTCCCATCTGGGTCTCAAAGGGTCCCCAAGTTGAAGTCCACGTCAACTAGGACTGTAACCACCTGCATTCTCTCACAAATGAGTCTTGAGAGCTCATTTGGAAGGGTTTAGCCCCTGGTTTGCTCTCTGGCCAAATAGGGTCGTCTCATAACTAAGAGGTCACCTCTTGGGTCCATGACACAGCTCTGTGAGGCTGGTGAGGAGGGAAGGGCCTTGTCCCAGGCAGGCAAATCTAGTCAAATGAATGCGGCTTCAATGGTGTGGCAGATGGGCGGCTGACTTGCTCTCTATCCCCATTTTGGGGGCAGGGCGGGTGTCAGGGAGGTTGAACACCACAGACCCTGAGGGAGCTGGCCACAGTCACCCTCTCAGACCAAGAGCTCCAGTGTCCTTTCTGGAAACAAGACTCTTTCAGAGCTATTTTATGTACAGAAAGAGTGATTATTCAAGACTTGAATACAGAAACTGACAGGCCAGGCCAAATGAAGGCTTAAAAAAAAATGAAGACTTTGTTAATTTTATATTTAAAAGTTTAAGGCAGTTTTACTGTATTTTTCATTTAAAGTGTTTTTTTATTTTTTTGTTTTTAATGCTATTGCTTCCCCTCCTCCCCGGCTGTCCAAAATGACATACTAAAAACCAACTCATAATTTATCTTCAGATATACTCACAAAAACGTGAACAAAGATGTATGTACAAGGATGTTAACTGACACATTATTTTTAATACTAAGAAAACAGAATAAAACCATGTATTCATTAATAGCAAACTGATGAAATCACGCATGAATGCATCCACACCACAGAATACCATGCAAGAGCCAAAAGGAATGACATAATCCTATACTCCTGAAAGATGCCTGCAATATACTACATTAAAACAAAAAATACTCCATGCATAAGTGGCAGAACAGTATATGTCACGATTCCATTTGGGAAAATATAGTATGTCTGTGTATAAAGTATATATGATTGTATCTACATAGTAAAGCTCTAGAAGGACATTCACTGACCTAAACCGTAGCTTTCTCTGGAGGATGGACCAGAGTATCCTTGGAGAGGAAGGAACCCTTTTAACACATACAATTCTACCCTGTTAAATTTTTTTTATGAGTATGTATTACTTTTTCAGTTGGTCCTCAGGTGCTAGCACTGGGTTAACATTACCATAATTGATCCATGCATGGCCCACTTTTACAAAGTCAACCAGATATTCTTAATAATAAAGCACTTTTGCTTTAAAAAAAAAAATAAAGCACTTTTGAACTCACAACGCCAAATAAAATTTAGATCCTTGAGAATAACTTAGATCTAACTATAGGATTCTCCCTGCCATCATATTGGCTTCCTTCCCAGCAACCACCAGCCCAAATCCCACATATGTTATTACTTGTGTAATTAATAAGTAATATATGACAAATCAAATGTGCGATCAGTTTGTTTTCCTTCTAAGTTCACTGCTCTTCAATCAAACAAACACCACAAACTTAATTCTAAGCTTTTCTTTGCACATAGGGGAACCCCAACTGCCATTTTTTCTGGCGATGCAATGTTAATCACCCTGCTAGCCACAATGGGTCATCATGGCACTAACTTCCCACAGGGAAACTCCAGAAGCCCAGAGAGAAACATTTTTCATTACAGATCATTTCCCTAAAAGCCAAGTAAATCCATGGCTGATTCGAATCTGTGCTCGCTAGGTAATTAAAAAAATTTCTAGCTGATCAGAGCAAGTTTTCCCTTTAGGTACAATGTGGGTATTTAGTGACATTAGGTAATGGTCTCTTTAATATATAGGGTTTCTCAGCCTCGAACCAAACAGAGAAGCTTTAACTACTACATTTTAAGAGATAATACAGGATAGAAGAGTGCTAGTAGACACGGAAAGTAGGAAATTAAGTCAATCTCTATAATATAATCCAGATTATTTGAAACCTTCCTCCTAGTTTATCCTAGGGTATCCATTTTTATGCTCTTTGAGTCTACAAATTCTGAGCCTCCATTTAAAATTAAATCTAACATTCTGCATTTCAGAAATACACTGCATTACTAGGTAAGCTTTTCTAGTTTGAGCTGAAGCCATACTTATTGATAATGAAATGCTTTTCCAAGTATGATGTCTTTCACCTCTATCTTGTGAAAACCACTTGCCAACTCTGTGCGAACAGGCCTGACTGACTCTAGTATCACATACCGTTCTACAAAAAGAAAAATCTCAAACTAAAATCACAGAAGCCAGCAGATCAGAAAGTCTCCTCTGGGTTTACTAATGTCGGCTTCTTCCAAATAAAAACTATAATTAAATGGATTCTCAGCTACCAACATTTAATTAACACGAACAGATAATCCAAAATGGCAAAGCAGCATATTTTTATACTTGAACAAGACAGCATCTCATGTTCTTGACTCTGCTACGCAGAGGCTACCAAGAAGGAATGGCTGGGCTAGAGCCCCCGTTCTGCCCACCCATTCACCTCCCCCAGCTCCCTGCTTGTGCTGGGAACCAATCCCACCATACGTAGACCCCACTACTCCTCTCTCTCAAAACGTGCTGTAGTTTCCAAGGCAAAAAGGGACTGAATATTTTGACTTTCCTGCTGCCGGCTCACAGACTATACACGGAGAGGGTAAATAGTATCAAAAGCCTTGTGTGTCCTGAGTTCAACTGTATCCGTGAGAAAGGTAGCCGAGGTACCTGCAAGCAATAAAAACCAATCCTGGCTTCACATGTGCCTGTACCCTGGGGGGAGACGCTAAAGCGATGGCACAGTACCACTTACTCTTCCTTCCGCAGCAGCTCCTCCTCGGACTCGGTCAGGCGCTGCCTGAGCGCAGCGATCATCTCCACCGCCACGTCCACCTGGCGGTTCAGGGCCCGCTCTCGCCTCTGCACCTCCTGTTTCTTCTGGGTCAGCTGCACAAAGGCCGCCCGAACTTCCAACAGTTCGGCAGTTTTCTGGGCCAACTCTTTGGTGAGTTTATCGATTCTCTTCTCGATGGTCCTGTCCACAGCCTCGACCATCCGGTTGAATTTTTCCCGGACATGAGCCTCGAAAGCAGCTCTGGTGTCTGAGGTGGGCAGTCCAGGACTGGAGCGCGGCCCCTCCAGCGAGTCTGCACGCAGGTCCAGCGCCGTGTAGGTCTGCACATAGGACACGGGCCGCTCGGCCACTACCTCGAATGGCTTCCTGTCCTTGGAGTGTTCGTGAGAAATGCTGTACAAGTTCACATAGCTGGGTTTCTGCTTCACCACATGGCCAGTGCCCTGCAGTTTTCCCTGCTTCAGGGGTTCTGAGGAAGTGACTAGGTCTGTGTCTTTGAAGGCCGGAAAGAGACTGCATTTGGTCAAGAGGGTCCTTTCCTGGTAGCTGTGACTGAATTCCAGATGGGCCCTCAGTGAGGACAGACTTCTAAATCTGGTATGGTCTCCACACCTCGGGCAGCGGAATGGCAGGCACACAGCAACATTCTCGAAGGACTCCTGCCAGGGGTATCTGCTTTCCTCAAAAGCCTTCTGTTGCATTACTCTTCAAGTCCTGAGCAGGGCAACATAAAACATAGTTCACACGTCTGTTTAAAAAATACTCCTGAAACACTTGTGGCCCGTTCATCAACAACACGGCAGAGGCCTTTGGCTTCAAATGTCTTTGGTATATAATATCTCACATTAAAATTAAAACCTACAATCCGTGGGCCAAATCCAGCCGCATTCAGTCCTTTCTGTGTTGCCTACTGCTGCTTTTGCACTAAAGGCAAA
>RCUC01134876.1:0-23151 GCA_003697995.1 Taxidea taxus jeffersonii | reverse complement strand
AAAAAAAAAAAAAAAATGGGAAGAGCCAATCCGTTCTAGGCACTGGTTCAGAAATCATGGAGAAGGGGCCTTGGACCCATGGCTGAGGCACCATGTCAATGTGGAAGGAACACACAGCCAGATCCAAAGATTAGGAGTCCCAATCAGGCCCCATCACAAACTACTTTCTCATGTGGCACTGGGCATGTTATTTCACATCCTGAGTCTCAACTCCCTCATTTTTAAAATGAAAATAATAAAACCTACCTCATAGCATCAATGTAAGAATAAACTAGTAAGAGTCATATAAAATGTGTAGCATGTAGCTGATATACAGCTGACACTTAATTACTCCCCTACTTCAATTTAATCATTTCTTATGAGCAAGTAGGGAAAAAATATTTAAATTAAACCTAACTTTAATCTTAACATATTTAACAACAATTTTTTTATCCTACACTTCTATCCTGAAAAAGGAAATTGTACACAGAGTAACAGCAAGAATTTGAATGTCAACTGATTTTCAAAATGGTGCAGTATAATTAGGAAATTCATGAGTCAAATTCCTGTTTATGCCTGCAATGTAAAGGCTAATCATTTGTTTGTTTTCTATAAGAAGGACTTGATTAAGGCCTCTAGCAGCAATAATTAAATAACCCTATGCGTGAAGGACGCAGGCTCAGCTAGCATCGCGGTGTGCTAACACCCATAATTAATGCATAGGGTTGTGTGCAAATTAACAAATAAGTGCCGTTTATACTAACAGTACAAATGTAGGCTTCTTTTTGGGGGAACTACCTCCCTGTTTTCTGTTACCATCACACAGTACAATATAAATAGCATTCTAACATCTACATACAGCCTCTAGTTCAGACCATGGTCTGGGTGTGCACTGGGCAAACTTTTCTAAAAAGGGCCAAATAGTGAATATTTTAGGATTTCCAGGCCATATGGTCTCTGCCGAAAACACTCAAGTCTGCCGTTGTAGTGCGGAAACAGTCACAGACAACACATAAACAAATGTATTACGGTGTTCCAATAAAACTTTACTAAAAACAAAACAAATAAACCAAAAAACAAAAACAAAAAAACAAGCATTGGGCCAGATTTATCCCAATGGTCTCCATGATTATAGGTCATAGTCTGCCTAATCCTAAACCACAGTTTGCTGACCCCTGACCTAGACCTTAAGTCTCAGCTAGTACAATGTAAAGTATTATCTTAATAAGACATTATTTATACAACAGGTAAGGACAAGGGAGTGTAAACCAGACATGAAAACTTGACAAGCTTTTGAACTTTTCTACGTTATTTTCTCAAACATAAATTAGCAAAACAAAAACAAAAACATGACAAGCTGAATTTACCACAAATTTGTTGTAAAACTAAAGTGACTCACAATCTGAAAGCATTTTGAAAAAAAAAAAATGCTATGTACTTGTTAATCATTATCATCAGCATTATTATTGTTGTTGTTGTTGATGATAGCTGTTCTTTTCAGCTCTGTTTCAAGACCCCTAGAAGTCACATCTACTCTGGGATAACCTCAGAGGATACAAATTACATAAAACTCACTCAGAATGGTCTAGAATTCTGCAATTTGAGAACGATCAGGTAGACTTAGGAGCCTATAGGCTGCCACCAGGGCAACACATCCTAAAGTCAGCCCCAAGGTGCATTCATCATGACAGGTTTTTCAAGAAGTCCTTGACCAATACATTTGGAAAGAGTGCATATGGCATATGACATTATAAACATGAGCGTACTGTTACACTATGAACACTGGTATTAAAGAGATACTTGTCAAGGAGTCCTTGACAGATAAGTCTGGAACACTTACGCTCCTCTGTCAGAGATTCACAGTTAAGATGCTAAGACGCCCTGCAATAAATAAAAACCTGTGTACCTTTGTCCAACCCAGTATTTCCAAAATTTGTTTCTATAGAAATTCTGTATTTTGTTGGTGAAGCCTATTAACAGAATTCTCCAGAATAAGCACTGGGAAAATCTGTCATAGAGATTATTTTGAATTATTATATTCCTTCAACCTAAGTGTGGAGAAACAGCTCTGCTACTCTCACCTCTGACAGTATGAAGGAACAGACACTCACTTACATTCCATCACTGTGACATTACATTGTGATTTTTATTTATAGCAATCAAGTGGAGACCAGTCAAACTTGTAAGAGAACCTAAGCAGTATGAAAATTACACTCACCTCAGTATACTTGAGAAAGGGGGATGGAAAATAAATTGCAAACATCAAATGCCTCTGATTTGAATTTTCAAAGTTAACAACAAATATATCCACTGAGATAATATCAAGTGATAGAGACTTAAAGAAATTTGTGCAGAAGGCACTGAAATTCATTACAATCCAAATAATTCTTGATTTTGCTGAATGTGGCTTAAGCTGTCCAAGAGGAAGAAAGGGATGGGAAAAAAATTGCATAGTTCATCAGTTTCCTTTACATGACTTCCTACTTATAAGATTTATTCTGGAGGTTTTTTCACAGACTGTTTAATCAAAAAGGGCAGCTCTGTTCTTCTGGCAAACCATAACTAGACAGTGATTATCCAAGTTATGATTAGTCTTTAATTTCCCAATGTTTCTTTCCTTTGAGACCAAAATTTTCTTCTACAACGTTACACATTTTTGTCTAACATCAATTTGGGTACTAGAAACCTGCAGCTGACTTCTGGAATTAAACACATAAATTAACAAAAACCAATTTCTATCTTTAAAAAAAGCCCTCATATATCCTATTTCTAGCATCTAGTATAACCCCTGACATACAGAGGGAACTCAACAAATATTTGGTGAATGAGTAAATAAAAAGATCGATCAAACAGAGATATCAGCTACTTTAGCTCAAATATGCAAGTATTATTGTTTATAAATCATTTTTACTCAATAATTTAGAAATACTTTCTGAAACTGAATATCCAGTAATTCAAGATAACTGAAACATGCAAAATGATAATCTGTTATTACAGTTACTCATTTCAACATCATAACTACTGTTTGCCCATGCACAGTAATGGAGAACTAAGGTAATTTGTGCTGGATAAGATAATAAATCCATCCATGATACAGAGACACTAGACAGAATAAACTTTTTATTATAGTGCTTAGATTATATTGCAGAATCTATCTTAGTACTTTGAAGGATTAAAAACCATCAGTACAAATTCAATATCATAAAATTCTTTTACAAAGCAATAGAACAACCCTCCATTAAATGCTCAGGAGAACGTACACATCCAAATAGAGCCACTCATACAAAAGCTATGAAGGTTCCTCCCATTTCTAGTCAAATCTACATGTGTACTATCTACTTAACAGTGTACTTCCTAAATTATTTTTCACACTAAAGAAAACAGAAAAAAATGTTTTTTTATCACTCTCAGTATCAATCTGATAGGTTGTGCAATCTGCAAAGTATTAATTTCCTTTATTCAGAATGATAGCATGGTTCCATCCATCCCTTGTCATTTATGAAACATTGACTTATTTCAAAATTAAAAATTCTTTTTCATGTAATTCTGGAGAATTATTCATTTTATTTTAAAATATATTACTATTTCCAAACACACTTCCCAGAACATGTTTATAATGTATACACACCACATTTTCCTTCCGTGAAAAAGTAAGTCTTTGTCTCTAAGTGCACTTAAAATGATTTCCTGAGGTGACTTTTGTTTTCTTTTATCCATTAATGCATGTACTTCTTAACATTTTCATATTGACAAAACTTTAAAACCATCATATGACTACTAACTATTATGGAAGAATTAATAAACACTTCCATGGCAATTTACAAAGATTCCAAATTTCACAAAACTAAGTTTGGTATCATTTCTAAATGTTTTTATGTGCTAATTGTTACTAATAACCAGATACCTCTTATAAATGAAAGAGCCAGATAACAAATTAAACCATAAAGAACACACTTCAACCAAATTGTGCAAGGAACACAATTATAATTAAAAGTATTTTAAAATTACAGTAAGTGCTCTTTCTTCAATTATGAAAATAAAACCCAACAGATGACTAATAATTTTGTACAAGTGTATTACATGCAATACCAGGAAATAAAATAATGAGAATCAAAATTAAAAATACTGGTAGGCAGGTTAATATTTTCCAAATTCTCTTTGCTCTTCTGAGTTTCAATGATTGCTCTGGACTTTTTTATTGGAGTCTGCCTCACTGGTTTATAATTCACTCAGTTAAGAATTCTGATGACTGAAGAGGCACCTGATACATATTGTTCCTCAGGCCTCTCATGTAATAATAAAAATTAACAACTCTTTGAACTTCAGAGTGGCCAGACCATACACAACTCTCTCTATGGCAGTCACTGATTGAACACATAGTCAAGACACCCAACTGAATTACAGATTCAGAGTTCTATTTTTATAATAATTAAGAGATAATTTATAATTAGGGACAATGAAAAGGACACCCATTCTCCTAAAGAGTTCCCAGAACACTGTGAATTTATTGAACAGGTACTTCCATGAATTCAAAAAGGCTTACCCACCAATTTTAGATCTGCTGTTAGGGTACACCAAGAAAACGGGCTGCAGAGATGGACAACCAGGCAGCAAAGGAAAAAGGCTAAGTGTGTTTTATACACCCAAGGGAATTAACACACTTAACTGGTCCAGGGTTTGTTAATAAGCAGATTTATGTCAAGGACTGTGCAAGCAGGACATGAGAAGAAACCTGAAAACACTTGCTATTATCACTATCTTATTCAACTCATTAAAAATATACAAATGCATGTTTATTACATATGCTCATTTAACATATGGGGCTCAAATGAAAAGGAAAAAAATTCACTATTCAAACACACAATACTGAGCTGAAATAGGGATTCAGTTAAATAAACACAATGAATGTGTGTTTGGTTTTAAATGTGTCTAATTTAGTCACTTACCTTTCATTTCAATTCTGATGTTTCCAGGGGTCAGAAAATGACATCAAGAAATAGACTTGGTTGAACAGTTTACACATACTCATACTGAAACATATCCTTTAAAAAAAATCATTATTAATATAGTTCCACATTAAAAAAAAATCAAACTGGGGAATGCAAGGCATAGAGAAGGCCACAGTTCTCATCTCCTAATTCCATATTATCTCCAGAATAGAAAAAAAAAAAGTCATTCTCACTCTCCTTCTTCTTTCTGTAATCCAGACATCCTTCAATGTTTTCAAATGGGAACACATTTCAGACAAGACATGGTGTGGTTGCATTCTTACTCAGGCCTTCATTCTCCTAAGTCCTTCTCACTGTTTCTGCAAGGAAAGAATCTTCTGATATCTTGGAAAAATTGGGAACTCAAAGTAAAAACTTCCCTGGAGAGCTTTTACTTGCAGAGCCAGCACTTTCCATGCACCAACGTATGCTGACCTTGCATTTCACAGGTCAAATAGTCCCACAGATGAGTGAATCCAGAGCCATAAACAGGCTTTTCCTGCTGTCACTTATGTCTGTCTCACCTATTTCTCTTTGAAGTGTGTGTATACAAAGAAGATTCTGGAGAAAGCACAATTCATTTGCTACCTTATATATAAGTAAGGGCAGCAGAGATTCATTAAAACAAGAACATGCAGGGAAATGCTAGTTACTTATGTGCTAAGCAGACTAACAATACTGGAACCACCTCCTGGCCTAATGTTGAAAGCAACCTATAAATGCTTCCAACACTTTCCCACTCACTCTTTCTTTTCCCAAAGTAGTGGGAGAAAGTGGCTGGATTTATCTGTCTTTTCCAAAGTCTACAAATTTTCTAAAATGTGACAAGATATTAGCTTCATAAATAATTCAAACAGAAAAGCTATAAAGAAGGAAAAATGAAAATGAATGGGCCTTAAAATAGCAATAAAAATTAAAAAGATAAATATTTATAAGCATGTGAAATTATATACCTTGTTCTCATTCATTTCTCAGAATACATATATGGCAATTCAGGCTGGCTTTCACAGCAGAAATAACTCAGTGAATCTGAGTTCATGAGATGCTTTTCTTCAAGAATAAAAGAAAGCAGATGAAAAGCAAATACTAACAATAAAGTGAAGACTATGTGCTATATACCTATAGCAGAGTTTCCTCGCCTATTGACTGTTTGGGTTGGATCTTTCTTTCTTGTAGGGGACTGTCCTATGAATTTTAGGATGTTAAGTAGCCTTTCTGGCACCAGCCACTAAATATCAGTAAAAATTTCCCCGCCCCTCCCACCCAAATCACTCCTAACTGGGAACCTGGGTTCCCAAAGGAAACATAGGAAGGTGAAAGGCAAAGACTTTTTGGTAACAATAAGCACAAATATCAACTGCGCACTTAGCTTTATGCTAACAATGTTACACAGAGGACATGTTATTTAATGATTACAGACATAATAACTTTAGTTTTTAATTGTCATTTCCATTTTATAGTAGAAAAATCTGAATCTCCAATATATGAAATAACCTGACAGTTCTGGTTTATAATAGGTGATTATTAAAAGCATGTAATGGGTTTGGAAAGCCAGCAAAACTGAATTCTTTTTTTTAATACATAGTAGAGGTCAGAAGTTTAAATAGGATGTTTTAGTTCTGATCTAAGTAAAAAAAAATGTGCGCACACACACACACACATATAATACACACATACACTTTTTTCAAGTAAAGATTTAAGTCCCTATATGTCAACAGTAGTACACCAAGAGTTAATTTATCATATTTTATTAAACTACTCAATGACTGCAGCTTATAATAAGGGTTGAGAAAGCATAGGCTCGAAGCCCAGGATATTTCCCAGATGCATCTTGAGGACATGAGGGCTGAAAAGGGATGGGATGAAAGAAGAACTGAAGACAACCAGTGTCAGTGGTAGTAGATCTGAGTGAGGGGAGAAATTCGTACCTTAAAGGAAGACAAGAGAAAAATAAATTTTGCCTACCCCCTTATTTGTTTATGGCTATGGTTTTCAAAGGGAGTAATACTACCCTGTAGGCATATATCTTTTAAATTTGTGATTATATGTGTGTGTGTAGATACTTAATGTAGAATGGGGGTTGTGCTGTGTAGGCAGGAGTTAGGGATACTAGATCTTGTACAATGCAAGGGATAATCAGCACCTTCCGACAGCTTTAAAACATGCTAGTATATATCTGAATGAATAACCTATTTATAATTATTGAAGTCTAGAATCTAATTTTACGCAAATAAACACCAAGTATTTTTTTGCACACTTTCACAGGATTTTTGTTATTGTGGTTTTTGTTTTCCCTTTTATGGGTTTGTTTTTGTTTCCAGAATGCAAACCATTATGAAAACCCGCAGAAGCATAAAACTTACTTGGTTTGAGAATTTATGAAGAGTTGTTCAGCATTTCAAAAAATTAGTGTGCAAATGTGGCTTCATAGTTCTGGAGCTTCTACATTTAGGCATAAGCAGCTGACTAACTTTTATGACTTCTATTATTTACATGCCTGAATATTTGTACATTAAGATGCATAGAATTTTATAATAGCTTTCCTCATATTTCATCTTCACATTAATAACATGGAACCATATTGATCTTTTAAATTATGTGGTATACAACCTATATTGTCTCTTATCTTACTAGATTATCTTGTTTATGAGTTGTAATTTAAGAAAGTAAAACAGGGCCCATCTAAATATGTTTTGTAAGAAGTACAGAAACTGAGATCCTGGTGAAAGTTCTCTTTCCTCACACATAGAAATACTACAAAAAAATGATAAACCTAATAATTCCCCCATGTTTGTAATACTGGACCCAGATAATTTATTTAAAAGAGCATTCAGGGGTGCATGGGTGGCTCAGTGGGTTAAGCCTCTGCCTTTGGCTCAGGTCATGATCTCGGGGTCCTGGGATCGAGCCCCGCATCAGGCTCTCTGCTCAGGGGGGAGCCTGCTTCCTCTCTGCCTCTGCCTGCCTCTCTGCCTACTTGTGATCTCTGTCAAATAAATAAATAAAATCTTTGAAAAAAAGAAGAGAGGGGCGCCTGGGTGGCTCAGTGGATTAAGCCGCTGCCTTCAGCTCAGGTCATGATCTCAGGATCCTGGGATCGAGCCCTGAGTCGGGCTCTCTGCTCAGCAGGGAGCCTGCTTCCCCCTCTTTCCTCTCTGCCTCTTTGTGATCTCTCTGTCAAACAAATAAATAAAATCTTTAAAGAAAAAAAGAAAAGAGTATTCAACAATATAAAACTCTTTAATATGAGCTGTTTTAGTAATCAGAAAGCAGAATGAAGAATGCTTTTGTCTAACTCACCAAATTTTTATTACAAACCTGCCACATGCTGGGGACAGCTACAGGTGTAGGAGACATAGAGGTGAACAAGTCAGACATTGCCTATGACATCACTGACTTCATATTTCAGAAGTGAGAGATAGAAAGTAGATATAAAATGAATTATTTTAAATTTAAACTGTTAAAAAGTGAAACTATTAAACTATTAAAAATATTTTTAAAAATAAAAGGAGAAAAAGCACCTCTGATGCAAGAACATGTTTCAAAGTGCTTAATAGGAGATAACAGATCAGCCTCAGGCCAGGCGATCCAATCTGGCCCCAGATCATTTCTCCAAAGTAACTCCTGCTTTTTCTATTCTGAATCATCTTCCACATTTCTTCATCTGTGCCAGATCACAGTGAGCTTTACCTCCACCATCCCACTTGACATGCTCTGCCATTTTTATCAATCATCTGTATTGGGATAATTTTGACCCATCAATCAAAAGGAGGCTGTCAGAAGAGAACAACATCTTATGCTTCTTGGTGTTCAATCATGTGCCCAACAGAGTGCTTTACACAGAGTGTCATCCATAAATGGTCAAATCATATGGAGGAGAAAAGTACTGAGAGAAATGAACACTGTTACCTGGCAAGACCAGGGCAGGCAAATGGAAGATTTATGAGACAGGCTTTAACTTTCCTTGAATTATTCATTTCTACTTCCTGAGAGAATGTAGATTAGGGTAATCATGGACCCACTGTGGTCACCAGGTCTGTTGAGCAGAGTTCAAATCCTGATTCAGCCATTTATTATTATAACCTTAGGCAAATTCCTCAAAGTGTTTGAGTCTTAGTTTCCTAAGAGAGAGCAATGAAAAAACCTTATGAAATTGTTGCAATATGATATTTCAGAAGTACTTAGCAAATTATGTAGAATATAAGTAGTCAAGTACAGCTCATTTCCACAACAGCTTAGGAGTTGTGCTTACAGTGGGAGAAGCAAATGGTCAAAATACTTTATATGTGATTGGACCACATAGGGGTCCAGGGAGAGAGGGGGCAAGGGAGAGGAAGAGAGAGCATCTTAAACAGGCTCCACACTAAGCACAGAGGCCAAGGCAGGGCTTGATCTCATGATTCTGAGATCATGACCTGACCAAAACTGAGAATCACATGCTTGACCAACTGGGCAACCCAAACACCCTAAGACCAGTTAGTCTTACACTTATATTCAACTGACAAATCTTGAGTCTTACCATTTGTCATTACACGGGATATTGTATATAAAATAGATATTTTTCAAAGATAAGAAGTCCCACCTGGGAGATAAAATAAACACACTAATAAAAACACTAACTTTCAATATTTGGATCTATCCCTCTACATATTTCATTTAGGAACGCCTGAGCCCACACTCCCCTACATACAGTCACACAAAAGCAAAATTTTTTTTAAATGACACCCAGAGGCCTAGTGCATTCATCCATTTTAATAAAGTTAGCCATTTATTCCTCTTCCTGAGGAGAAATGATATATTCCATATATAGAGACTTAGACCATTGAATCTTACTCATGTGCTCATTATATCACGTTTATATGTTTTCCTTTTCCAAATGGAAGTCAAAAACCAAAGCATAGCACTACTAGTAAATTCCAATTTCATACAATTATTTTAAAGCTACTTAGGCAATTCTTTTGAAGAAATGGGGTTATATGGACCACCCTGTGGAAAGTTCCATTCCCAAGCTGACTACATATTACTGCCAATACTCAGTTCACAACTTTGCTTGCAGGGCAAACTTCAGTTCATGCAAATGCTACCCACAAAGAATGTGACACAGGGATGATTCAGCAGCTTATGGAGCAGGTGACAGATATCCAGTAATTGATGGACTGACAAATGTACTTGAAAATAGAGTAAATAGCCAACTCAAGGTCCAGCAGTGCTGGGAAGAAAATGAGGATGGGTAGGGAGATGATAAAGGGAAAAATAGTAATACACAGTGGCCAGAATTCCAGAAACACAGAGAATCAGGCAAGAAAACAGGAATGACCTTGGGCAAAAAGGGTTTGATCAAAAGGCTTGGGATTCAAGGTCGAATTTCAGTTATTCATAAACTGGGAACCAAGACAGAGATGGAGTTTCTGTAAACGGGACACTCAATCGGCCATTCCTCACAAAAGAAAGTCCTTAGTTTCCAAAACCAGGTTTCACTGGGGAAAACAAAGCAAAATGAAAGACTTGAGGATGACACCTGACTATGTCAGGATGGTCCCAGGACCTGAAGGGATGAGTGCACACTACTTTCAGATGGGAGATAAACAGACTTAGCCATGAAGACTGACTCAAGTGGCTCTCACGTTTAGGGTGAACAGGTGAGGAAAGACAGCTGGGAAGGAAAACAAAGAGAAGGATCCAGGTGCAGTGGGGTGGGGAAGATGGCTTTCATTTTCTCTCTCTCAAAACACACACACACACACACACACACACACACACCACACACCACACACCACACACACACACACACACACACACACACACACCACACACACACACACCACACACACACACACACACACACACACACACACACACACACACACACGTCTCATTAGAGAAGTAGTATTTTAATCCATAACTGACCTGAATCACTACTCATACAATAAAAAATACAAAGTGAAGGCTGCAAGTAATTATATGCCAGAGATGTTATGAATGGGGTGAAAACCATAGTTCGCCAAGCGGTTAGTAAATAAAAACCAGGAGAGGTAAGGCTCAGGCCTGATTGCCATCAGCAGTGGACAGTTACAGTCCTTCAGTTCAAAGAGTAATTACAGAGAAGTGGTGGCTGCACAGCATATAATGTGGTCACCTATTTAACCATTGTGTTCTTTTTTTTTTTTTTAAGATTTTATTTATCTACTTGACAGAGATATCACAAGTAGAGAGGCAGGTAGAGAGAGAGGAGGAAGCAGGCTCCCCGCCGAGCAGAGAGCCTGATGTGGGGCTCGATCCCAGGACCCTGAGATCACGACACAAGCCGAAGGCAGAGGCCCTAACCCACTGAGCCACCCAGGTGCCCCCATTGTCTTCTTTCTTTAAGAGGAGCAGGTTTAAGTAGGGTTTTTTTTTTAAGATTTTATTTTTATTTATTTGTCAGAGAGAGAGAGGGAGAGAGAGCGAACGAGCACAGGCAGACAGAGAGGCAGGCGGAGGGAGAATCAGACTCCCTGCCGAGCAAGGAGCCTGATGTGGGACTGGATCCCAGGATGCTGGGATCATGACCTGAGCCGAAGGCAGGTGCTTAACCAACTGAGCCACCCAGGCGTCCCTTAATTAGGTTTTTTAAAAGTGAGGTTGCAGCTATGCCAGTTTAAAACTGAATTTTATTAATAAGCCATGTATGAAAGCTTCTCAAAGTTCCCTAAAACTATGTCAGATAATCACACATAAATCTGTCTGCTGGCCATCGAACAAGAGCAACTGAAGGAAGACTATATCAGCATCTCCCACACTTTCTGAGCAAGACACATTGATTTCCATATCACTGTTTTTGGCCAGTCAATTAACACATATTAATCTAACACAACTATATAAAAGATGATAGGCCAGATGCTACATGCTACTAGGAAAAGAGATATTTACTGCCTACAAGTTTAGAACCTAATTGTGGAAGCAAAACATACTCAGAATAATTGATTTTAGAGGAAATTAATTTTATAAAGTCTACGAAGAAGAGCTAAAGGGACTGACAATGAAAGATGTCAATGGGGTTGACACCACAGGAAAAGCTTCAAAAGAGCAGTGATAAGGGGATGTATTTAAAAACAAAAACAAAAACAAAATGTTTCCCTTCAACCAGACTGTTTTCTACCACATTAAACAATAATGAGAAAATATAACCCTTTCTGTCAGTCTGACTACATCTCTGGATGCACCAATGTACTATGATAGCCTATCCGAAATCCATTGTAAAATCCTACAGCCACTCTGTCATCTGTCAAACCTAGCTTGACATTTGGCACCAAATTGAAAGTCTTCATATAATTTTTTTTTTTTAAGATTTTATTTATTTGGCTGACAGAGATCACAAGTAGGCAGAGAGGCAGGCAGAGAGAGAGGAGGAAGCAGGCTCCCTGCTGAGCAGAGAGCCCGATGTGGGGCTCGATCCCAGGATCTTGGGATCATGACCTGAGCCGAAAGCAGAGGCTTTAACCCACTGAGCCACCCAGGCGCCCCTAATTTTTTTTATTACTATTATTTCAGAGCTGACATAGAGGAGCAAGAACAAAATTTACCATTTAGAGCACTCTTACTCTAAAGTCTAGAGAGATGCTATCTATGGCATACAGAGTATCTCCGTCTACCACAAAACCCCACGAGGCAAGAGCCATAACTGGCATTTTTCTATATGAGGAAACAACACAGAGAGGGTAAGCAAGTGGCTTATACTCAAACAGCTAGTTAACGTTGAAGCTGAGATTTGAAAATAATTCCATTATGAAACTAATACAGTGCTATATGCTAACTAAACAGAATTTAAATAAAACTTTTTTTGAAGAAATGGAAATAATTCCATTAAATGGATATGATGGAACTGCACTTTACATTCTCCCAAAACATTTTTTTTAGAAAAGGCAATCATTGGGGCGCCTGGGTGGCTCAGTGGGTTAAAGCCTCTGCTTTCGGCTCAGGTCATGATCCCAGGGTCCTGGAATCAAGCCCCACATCGGGCTCTCTGCTCAGCGGGGAGCCTGCTTCTCCTTCTCTCTCTGCCTGCCTCTCTGCCTACTTGTGATCTCTGTCAAATAAGTAAATAAAATCCATTAAAAAAAAAAAAGAAAAGGCAATCATTCATTCTCACCTAGTGCTCAGAATAGAATCTAGAAAGCAGAAAGTAACGATTATTTGAAGGGCAAACAATTGAATAAATAAACAAATGAGATCTGTAGCTTTCCCAGACAGTTCAGTAGCATCAAATTACACAGTAGAGACAAAGTTTCCAGAGAGAACTGTCCATCCAGAGCTGGGTTAGCAAAATACAAGAAACACACATCTGTAGGAAAACAATGTTAAAGAAAGACTGGCTGTCTCTACCCTAGAAACTCAGAACCTCTTCAGGTATTAGAGAAAAATTTAGCTAGTGCTCACGGTGAAGCAAAGCTGTTAAGTACTTCTAGTAACATTTATGGAGGTGATGGGCTTAAAACAAATTAGATTTTAAAACTGAGATTTAACATTTACAGAGCTTGTGTTCCATTTACTGTTCTAAATGCTTTACATATGATAACTCTTCTCCTTCTTGCTCAAACTCTGTATGGAGACATTAAGGTACAGAAAGACCAGGTCTCTTTCCCCAATTCAGGCAGGTAAAAAGAAACATTCTGGACTGAAATACAAGCATTCTGACTCTAGCATTCACACTTCCGCCATGATAACCTGGCTAGCCTTTAATATAAAATGAAAAGAATGATATGAAAGACGTAACTGGGGATATGTGAAGCTCAAACATGTTAGCTAAAATGTCATCTGACCTTGGAATATCAGCTTAACCATCACGGCTGCTTTGTGCAATATGTCACTCTCAAAATCTGTGCCTTTGTGTAAACCCCTACTGTGTGACCAAAAATATGAGTTCAGAAGGAGAATGTGGTGACCAAGAGGTTGCCTGCAGACATCAAGATAAACCTGCTTTCAAATTCGGCTCTGGCACTTTTTAGTTAATGTGTCTTTGAGTATGTATTTAATCTTTCCCAGCTTCAATGCTTTTTTTTGTATATAAAAGGGGAATTATAATTATACCTACCTCAAAGTTGTGGTGAGGTTATCAAGTTCTCAGTCAAAAATGATTATGCCCCACAGGGCATTGCTGATTCTCATAACTGGGTGGGAATAATACTGGCATCCAGTGGGTAGAGGTCAAGGATGTTGCCAAACACAATGCGATGCACAGAACAGCCCCCACAAAAGCAAAAAAAAAAAAAAATGTTCAACACAAAAGGTCAATAAAACTAATAATTTGAAAAACCCTGGCCAAATGTATGTTTGCAGTATACCTAGCTTGACATTAATGATCAAGAAATGACAGCCTTTTACTGTTGCTTTACTGTCTGCACAAAACTTGTGGGCTAATTTAGGCCAAATTTTTAAGAACTAAAGACTAAAAGATTTTTATGCTTTCTTTAATCTAGGAAGAGAAAAAAAGACTTCAAATTATTTAAGTATTGAGTCCTTGTGTCAATTATTTTTTTCTGATTCTTTCCCACACAAAGCAAAACGAAATTTTGAATGACACTTTAAACAGTTGGTAACTTAACTATCATCCTGGCCCTAAAGTCTTGGTGGCTTATAGCCGATTTACAATATCTCCTGGGGACAGGAGATATATATGTAAATCATTTCTATATAAATATAGAAATGAAAAAGAAAGAGGCCAAAGATTTGGTGTTGTAGTAGAACACTTCTACTCCTCTTTTGCCATTTGTGATTTTTTTTTTTTTTTTTTAAGAAAACAGTAGAGATCAGAGCACTCTCTTTGTTTTACTCAATTGCTCTGAGTCTCTGTCTTTCTGGGCCAAAGTTTTTGGGGTTTTTTGGTTTTTTGTTTTTTTTCTTTTTTTCTTAAAGATCAGAGATGGAAACTGGGCTGTTTTCCTGAAACATCTGGAAATGTGCCAATCAGGAGATGCAGTCCAGGGAACAAGAGGCTCCCCTGTTCATACAGAGAACAGTTGCAAAGTAAAGTTAAGTGCTTCTGCAGTTAAACAAGCTTACTGTGTCCCCAACACTGTGCTAGACCTAAGTGTAAACCCTGCAGACTCTACACACAGGTGGCTGCCATCAAGGAGGGTCTCTAAGCCCTCATTTCAGCTTTACATAAGTACTTTACTTAAGTACTTTAACATAAGCACTATTTCCAAATTGTTAGCTTACCTTCTCTCTTTATGCTTTGTGCTGGAGCTAAGTCCTTAAACAACCTGCTTTATTGGATGTTACTGTAGTGGACTTGGATGTTAAGTTCAAAATTGGAATATTTCTTGTTATTGTGTACAAAGATAGCTGATTTTTTATATATTGATCTTGTGTTGTACATCCTTGATGAACTCATTAGTTCTAATTGTGTGTGTGTGTGTGTGTGTGTGTGTGGTTTAATTAGGATTTTCTAAATATGAGATAATTTTTGGAAATATCTGTAAAATAATATTTTTAAATATGAGATAATGGAACTACAGATTGTTCCATTTATTCCTTTCCATTTAGATGCCATTTATTTCTTTGTCTTACCTAATTGCCCTGGATGGAACCTGCAATGCAATGTTGAACAGAAACAACCAAAGTGGACATTCTTTAAAGAAAAAAAATACACATATTACATTTTATCCAGCCCTGAAAGGGAAGGAAAGGAATGGAAGAAAGAAAGATCCGGCGATGTGCAACAATATGGATGAAACTAGAAGCCAGTATGGTAAATGAAATAAGGTAGACAGGGGAAAGCAAAGACTGCAGGGTATCACTTGTATGTGGAATCTAAAAAAAAAAAAAAAATTAACTCTCAATAACAGAAATGATGATTGCCAAGGCTGGGGGCTAGGGAAATGGGGACAGATAAGTAAAAGGGTATATATTTTCAGTCACAAAATAAAGTCTGATGGTCTAATGTATGGCATGGTGACTACAGTTGACAACAATGATACTGTATTGTATACCTAAAATTTGCTAAGAAACTAGATCTTAAGTGCTCTCCTACACACACATATATACAAAAGGTAAATATACGAGGTGATTTATGTGCTAAGTAATGTAACTGTAGGAATCCTTTCACAGTTATGTGCATATCAAATCTTCACATTGTATATTTTAAATATCAATTTTATTTGTAAATTATGCTTCAATAAAGCTAGAAAAAATAGGAAGCATTTTTGGCTAATTCCTGTTCTTGGGGGAAGATCATTCAGTCTTTCATCATTAAGTATGATCTCAGCTGTGGTTTTTCCATAAGTGCTCTTTATCAGGTTTAAGACCTTCTGCCTATCAGGTTAAAGACCTTCCCTTCTTTTTCTAGTTTGCCATTAGTTTTGTTTTTTGTTTTCTTGTTTTCGTTTTTTGGTTTTTTTGTTATTGCTTCTGTTGCTGTTTTAGTTTAATTGCTTAAAGCATCAATCAAAAATCTATTTTGCAAAATGCTTTTTTTAATCTATTGAAATATGGTTTTATATACTTTTTTCCCTTTAAGTTTACTAATATGGTGAACTGAAATTATTTATTTCCAAATGTTAAACTAGCATTGCATTCTAAATTCTAGTTAGTGGTCATGTAGTATCATTTTTATATATTGTTGGATAATGTTTGTCAAAATTTTATTTAGGATTTTTGCATCTATATTTATAAGAAGTATTAATCTATATAGTTTTACTTAAATTACTTTGGCAGACCATAACAAGTATTGGTGAAGATTTGGAGTTAAATTGAAGCCCTCATAAATTGCTGATTAGAATGTAAAAAGGTGAGGCTACTTTGAAAAACAGTCCATCAGTTTCTCAAAATATTTAAATATATAGTTATGTATTTTAAATACAGAGTAATGTATGACCCAACAATTCCACACTTAGGCATGTACTCAAGATACTGAAAACATGTTCACACAAAAATTGGTTCAAGAATGCTTATAGCAACTTTATTCATAACCACTAAAATGTAGAAATAATCCAAATATCTATCAACTGAGGAATAACAAAATGTGGCACTTTCATACAGCTGGATATTATTCAGCTACTAAAAATAAATAAATAAATACACAAAGCACTTAATAGATGTTACAACATTAGGACACTATGTTAAGTGAATAAAGCCAGACAGAAGGTCCACAATCTGTATGCTTTCATTATATTAAATGTCCTCGAAAGGCAAATCCATAGAGTAAAAAAGTAAATTAATGGTTCCTAAGGTTGGGGGAAAGAATAGGAGTGACTTAATGTCCACGAGTGATGAATTTGAGTGATGACTTCCTCTGGAATTAAATAGTAGTGACAGCTGCACAGTCTTGAGAATATAGTAAAATCCATTGAACTATTCACTCTATAAGTGCATTTTATGGTCTGTGAATTATAGCTCAATTTAAGAAACTGCACATGTGTGTGCACATACTCCTACATGCATCACTGATTTTACCACATATATCATTTGGTTATTTTCAAGAAGCATGTTATTTAAAATGGGAGGTAACATTACCTGATACCTCATGCTAACATCTTTTTTTTTTAATTTTTTAATTTTTTTAATTTTTATATAAACATATTAAACATATTTTATATAAACATACATATGTAACCCCACCACCCTCTCCCAACCTCCCCCACCCCCCTCAGTTTGTTTTATGACATTAAGAGTCTCTTTTGGTTTGTCTCCCTCCCGAACTCATCTTGTTTCATTTATTCTTTTCCTACCCCCTTAACCCCTAACCCCACTGCATCTCTACTTCCTCATATCAGGGAGATCATATGATAGTTGTCCTTCTCTGATTGACTTATTTCACTAACATCTTGTTTTAGCAAATAGAAACTTGTGGCCTACAGAAATTAAATTGCCCAAAATCACATAGCTAATTATATAGAAAAATTTTTTAAATTACTTATGGTCCTGGATTGCTTCTAGAACCATTTTCTTACACATAAAAATTTTCCAATGTTGAAAGCATTAAAAATAAAATAAAATAAAATCATAATAAAACCCTAAAAAAGCAGCTACTTCCTTGACACCTTGTTCCCCAAATAATTTTTTTATATCAGTTTACTCTTCCTTAAGTTGTAACAAATGTCCTCTTTGGTATATTTTAATACTAAGAATATTAACAAATCTATTATCACTCTCAAAAAGTGACTCACATTGAAAAATCCTAAGTGGATACAATCAAATGTTACTACCTTATCTTTCAGATTAGAAATAAACACTAAGTATCAGGAATTTTTTCTATTGGGCGCCTGGGTGGCTCAGTGGGTTAAGCCTCTGCCTTCAGCCCAGGTCATTGTCTCAGGGTCCTGGGATGGAGGCCAAGGCTGTATCTGGCTCTCTGCTCAGCAGGGAGCCTGCTTCCCCCTCTCTCTCTGCCTACCTTTCTGCCTGCTTGTGATCTCTCTCTGTCAAATAAATAAATAAATAAATCTTTAAAAAAAAAATTTTTTTTTTCCATAAAAAAATTAGCCCAAAAGAGAACATCAGATCTGCCCTCCATAAGGCACTTATCAGATGTAGACAGAGCTCTTTAAAGGATTTAAGGATTTTTTTTTTCCAAACTTGCTCTGTCCCTCCTTCTCATTCCTTTCCTTTTCCTCCCACCCTCTTCCTTCCTTACTTCCTTTCTTTGCTAATTATCAATCTGATTTTCTAAAGCAGTCATCTCTTTTTGGGATAAATACCATAAGAATATGCTCAGCATTTATATGAAATTTGCAGTCTCATTTTGAACAAAATAATTAAACCTTAAAAAGGAGAACTGCTTAGGTGGCTCAATTGGTTAAGCATCTACCTTCAGCTCAGGTCATGATCCCAGGGTTGTGGGATTGAGTCCTGCATCGGGCTCCCTGCTGATGGGAGCTTCTTCCCTCTGCCTGCTATTCCCCCGGCTTGTGCTCTCTCTCTCTCTCTCTGACCAAAAAAATAAATACAACCTTAAAAAAAAACAAAAAAACTATGGAAAATAAATATTGGGAAGAACCCTAAACTAGTGAAGTTTGTGCACAAAAGGACACAAATAAAAAATCTGAAAAGCAGGAAGTATATATGACCTCAATGGAAGGACCAGATAAATCTCTGAATTTCTAGACTTTGCTCACTTTCAGCATTAATCTGTAGGTTTTGAGACACTTCACAACACTGATTCGCAACAAGACAAATCTCCTTCTTATTTATTTGTTGTCCCTACAATCCAGTCTTGTAAATCCAGATTTTTTTGAGTGAGTTACGTCTTAACTATGCCCAGCAGCCACATTCTGACTCTATTATGCATTTACATACAGAGCCAAATATTTTTGAGAATTACCAAAATGTATATTTGTAGAGAACTTTGTAAAGATTACTTTCCAAAACAGAATAATTTATGCTTAAACATATTTTAAGAATATAAAACAGATTCTATCTCTTGCAAATATAATTTCCAGTATGCTAGCAGGCTAGATTTAGATGTTTAACCAAAACAATAAAAACAACAAGAGCAAACACAAACCAAAACCACGAGTGTGTATTTCCAAGAAAATTACCATTCTCTACTGAGTTTGAGCATATTAACTTGTATCTTAGAAGTCAAAATACGATATAAAAATAATATAGTATAAAGCTGTATCTCTTCTAATTCTTAAAAAGTCAGTCCCATTGTTATTGTTTTCAGGTGAGCAGTGCATAACTAACCTAAGTTTTCATAAAAATCAGATAACATATTTGGGACAAATGAGCATCTATCTTTTGACTGCTCAGTATTTATAGATATGCTGATATGGAGTTAAGGCCTTCAGAAATTAAATGTTCATTGACAGAACTGTAACTGTTGCTTCATATCCATTGTTTCTCTCAGGGTACTGAGAAGTGGCTCAAATATATATTAAAGTCGCCCTTTTACAAATGAGAAAACTGAATCTTGAAAGTGTAGTACACTGAGGATCAAAATTCAATTGTAGATTCCAATTTTTTTTTAGACACTATAATAGAAATGGCATTCAGAGAAGTGTAAGCTATTCAGTACATTACAAAAGCATTCTTTGGACAGAACCAGTACATAGTGGTTTCAAAATGTTTGACCCCAAATAAATTTTCCTTTTCTCTACTCTGTCTCTCCAGATACCTTTCCAAGATTCTACAAAGCTAAAACAGAGTATAAATGTGATTAGATGACAGCAAGTCACTATAATTTTGTGAAAAGAAACTGCTTTTCAAGTATTTCTTTTTTAGGGACGCCTGGTTGGCTCAGTTGGTTAAGCGCCTGCCTTCGGCTCAGGTCATGATCCCAGCGTCCTGGGATCAAGTCCCACATTGGGCTCCTTGCTCCGCAGGGAGCCTGTTTCTCCCTGCCTCTCTGTCTGCCTGTATTCGCTCTCTCTCTCTCTCTCTAATAAATAAATAAAATCTTAAAAAAAAATTTTTTTAAAGAATTTCTTTTTTAATGATAAAAAAGAATCCCATTTGGCCATTAGAATATTTTTTATTATATTCATTTATCCCATTCCTTTTTATCGTAACATAATAAATCAAGTAAAATGTTTGAAATATGGTGTCTTTCTATTTTTCCAGAAGACCATCCTTCCTTTCAAGGTGTCATTTCTGGAACCATAGTCATACTTCCTCTGTTAAGACAAGAATCCTTGTATAGATTCCAAAACCTAAATAGGTTTTATTATCACTGCATTACCCAAGATTAGAATAAACCCTTCTAAATGGCAGTAATGAAACTGTATGTTCCTTTACAATAATGCTTTTTTTTTTTTGACCAAAGAAACCCTAGACAAAATACAAATAAGGATTCTTTTTTTTTTTTAAAGATTTTATTTATTTTATTTATTAGAGAGAGAGACAGTGTGAGCTCAGGCAGACTGAATGGTAGGCAGAGGCAGAGGGAAAAGCAGACTCCCTGGCTGAGCAAGGAGCCCGATGTGGGACTCGATCCCAGGACACTGGGATCATGACCTGAGCCGAAGGCAGCCGCTTAACCAACTGAGCCACCCAGGCATCCCCAAATAAGGATTCTGTGAAATTCTCAAGTGTTACTATTTGCCAGAATGTATTTCAAACATATGCAGGGGCTTGTGCTATAAAATATTTTTAATAAATAATGATAATTACCATAACTTGTATGTTTAATCTATGCCAACTGATTTACACATACCATTTATTGAAATCTTAAAATAATTCTAGGTTGTAAGCCATCTCTTCTCTACCTCTCCACAATTTAAAAAAAAAAAAAAAGCAAGGCAGACAAAGCTAAGAGAAGATACAGAACTCTTCTAAATCACATAACTAGATAGAGACTGAGTTTGAGCCATGGATTGCCCACCACCAAATCATATGCACATAGGATATAAAGCTTCCATTCCTGGAAGAATATCTTGGCCCTGCTCTGTAGCTCCAAGTAACACCATGGAGAATCCTATCTGATAGGTCAGGCAAAAATCAATTCACAATAAACCTGTCCAGATTAAATACAGGTCACTAGTTGCTAACAGTCTTTCTGTAGATATTAAGTCAGAATTGGATACAGTGTCAAAACAGGGATTTTTATTAATCTTTTCCTCAGAAGCCAAAAACCATTGTATATACATACAGATGAACATATCTTCCTGGGAACTTGGTTTATTCTTGTATATACTATCTGTCATAATTAAAAATTTATAAGATTTTCTGTAAGTTATCAATTACAGCTAAAGACAATTTCTAGAGTAGACTGGCCAGTTAACAATAAAATAAATTAAATTAAAAAAAAAAAAAACTAAAGGCAATGTCTAAAATCTAAAGCATATGTAGAACAAGTTGGCATTTGCCCTGACAGTACCTTTTTAGCATATGAAGTGATTCTGAAACTACTAATGACTACTTCCCAGGTTAACAAAATACTTTCATCTTCACTTACATTCAGAGTGTCTCATACTTACATAAAATAACAAATGGAATATAGATGTATACTTCATCTCTGTTCTATTCCACAATTGGGATGTTCCCATAGTTAATAATAACAAAAGACCCATCTCCCTTTACTGGTAGTTCCCCCATCACTGTTTTTCATATCTGCCTTCCAATTAAAATTCTGATTATCTTCTTGAGTCTCCCCTGAGGCCACTGTTTCTTTTTAGTACTTGCTAGGTGACCTGTATGCTGGTACTTTAAAACACCAGAACAATCCAATGAGGGAGAATCTTCCAGTATGCACCATGGAAAATTTAAGTATGGTGTCCATACATCACAACTTTTAAGTTTTTAAGTCTCCTCTCTATATCCACAAACCCAAGAAAACTCAGTGCTTGCCCCCTTCTATTTCCCAAAGTAACTGTTCCAGACCTGGGACCCATACTGCAAGCCTCACAACTTTTACCAGATCTCATAGCAATATGTCTGCTTTTTGTGTTGATGGTGGCTTAATCATTAGTTTTGCCTCAGAAATTGTATTTTTGCTGTAAATGTTGTCTTCAGTTATTTTTTTTTAATTTTCCATGAACATTATAAAAACAATTTAAGGGATGCCTGGGTGGCTCAGTCAGTTAAGCATTTGCCTTCCGTTCAGGTTATGATCCGAGAGTCTTGGGATCAAGTCCCACATCAGGCTCCTTACTAGACAGGTAACCTGCTTCTGCCTCTGCCTGGAGCTGCCCCTGCTTGTGCTCACTCTCTCACTCTCTCTCTCTAATAAACAAAAATCTTTAAAAACAACCATAATTTAAGCCTCATCAAGAAATCAAGTACACCAAAAAAAAAAAAAAGAAAAAAGAAAAGAAATCAAGTACACCAGTTAGTATGTTAAGTTTTGCCCCCAGATGATCTTAATTTTCCAAACCACAGGTAAAGATTTCCTACGGTTTCGTTCATCATCACTCAGCCAGCAAGTACTGAATGCTTTCCATATACTCAGCCCAACAGAAGGCATGAGGAGGAAGGAAAACACAGCCAAGATTATCAGAAATGGACAAAGATGGTATGTGGAACTACAGAGTATCCCCCTAAAATAGCCTATATGAAGAATTATTTTAGAACAGACTTCTCCCACAAGAAACAGAAAAGAAACTGTATTCCCTTCACATTAAGGGTCTAAAGGACGTAGACTCAATTATACATTAAATTGACTATGGCATATGCTGCAAGTGCATATTTCCCTTTTTGTTCTTTAATCTGACTAGGAATTGCCTCATTAATCTGTCAATTTTTATTTCACCACAGTTGCTAGGATATT
>RCUC01134875.1:0-57958 GCA_003697995.1 Taxidea taxus jeffersonii | reverse complement strand
TCTCTCTCTCTCTCTCTCTCTCTCTCTGTTAAATAAATAAATAAAAATATTTTTAAAAAATGAATGCCTTTCTAAGGAAAGTTTTTAGTAGAAGGAGGAAGTGTATGTTGTTCCTGTTGGTTTGTCATTGCCACATAATTAGCTGGATGTTTAAACTGTATCTCAGACCTTATTCTTTTTAGGGATTTGGCTAGAAAAACCATACTTATTACCGGATTTACTGGCTAACCATATTAGTATGCACTGATCTGTTCGTGAAATAGCCTGCAAACCTCTTTTATCTTTTATCTTAAAAAGTTTGTCTAAAAAATGAAATATACTTAATGTCAGTATTGAAACAAAAAAGAGAGAAAATGAAAGTGCTTCATTTCTGTGTCCAGAGGGCCACAGATCTGTCTGAATACACATGTATTTTTATATTCCGAACCAAGATGTATACATAAACACATTTATCCTTTCAGAAAATCAAAATAGGAGGACAGAGGCCCTATTTTTGTTTCTGTTACATTTTATACAGCTATGTTCAATGTGATTATTTAATCATTTACAATGAACATGCGTGATTTTTGGAATTTAAAATAAGTAAAAGACCAAGTAGAAATAAAAGGAGGACAATAAACCAACTCTTATTAAGTAGTTCCTTTCAGAGGTGGGATCAAGCTTTGCCCTCACACCTACCCCCATTCGTATTTTAAAAAATACTTTCCCAGGGGTGCCTGGGTGGTTTGGTGAGTTAAGGATCTACCTTTGGCTCAGGTCTACCTTTGTTTCAGGTTGTGATACTGGGGTCCTGGGATCGAGCCTCGTATTGGGCTCCCTGCTCAGTTGGGAGCCTGCTTCTCCCTCTTCCTCTGCCTCCCCTACCCCAACTTGTGCTTTCTCTTGCTCTCTGTATCTCCAGTAAATAAAATCTTTAAAAAATACTTTCTTGTAATCTAAAGTTTTCAGACAACAAAGGGATAAAAATAAATAGTCACCAACCGAATTAACTTTTAAGAGACCAGGACATTGCTATGTGTGACAAATTCCAGAATCCTAGACACCAAGAATATGAGTACAGTTTTCTTTTTCTTTTTTTTTTTAAGATTTTATTTATTTATTTTAGAGGGAGGGAAAGTGGGGGAGGGGCAGAGGGCAGGGGAGAAGCAGACTCCCCACTGAGTGCAGAGCCCCTCATGGGGCTCATCCTAGGATCTTGAGATCACGACCTGAGCTGAACCCAAGAGTCGGCCACTTAACCAACTGAGCCACCCAGGCTCCCCAAGATAAATACTGTTTTTGATTTTTGTTTCATTTTATAGAAGCTCAGTCATTCCTCTGTGCCTTTGCTAGTTGTTAAAAAATTTTCTCATTTTGGTATCCTTCAGCAGCAGTTACATGAAAAAGTCTTCAGTTCTCTCTCTCAAAAGGAGTAAAGGGCATGCACAATCTAGAATTTGTTTTCATACACTGAGATGATTATATAAGTCAAAACAACAAAACGAGGTAGTCCTTCTGCCTACGTCTGATCCCCTTATGCTGCTATTTTCCCCATAGCTTTTTACTTCATCTGAATTGCTGCATTATTATTATTTATCATTTCTTCTGTGCTTTGATCAGAATTAAACTCCTAAGGCAGATGACTTTTTCTTCCTTGTTTATCGATGCATCCCCAGCTACTAAAGCAATGATTGACAAATAGTGGGTGCTTTATAATTATTTGAGTGAATGCATGAAAACTCCCTGCAACTCTAAAAATGTGAACTGAATGAATAATGAGTCCTGTAAGGTGACATTCAGGTAGGACTGTGGTTTCTCTAAGGAAAGCATCTCAGGGTTCATTACAGACTGGCTGTAACAATGCTTGAGAGATGTTACTGGATGATTCATTTACCCATTTATGCAAATTGAATTTTTATTTAGTGCCTGTATTATGCTAGTAGGAGCTGGGGAACCCCCAATGAACAAAACACACAAAGTTCCTGCTGTTACGGAACTTATATTCTGGCATTGGGGAATTAGCGAAGAAGAAAAAAACAAGTATTAGGGAAAAACAATAAAGCTGGTCAAACGTCCGGAGTATGTATTAGATAGCAGATACCACCAAAAAACTGTTCTCATTTTTGGATAGAGCTTGCATTTAAATTCTAAAAGGAATTATAAACAGGTTGAAGAATTGTTTATATAAATTTATACTTTAGCTAATGGGCCTGGAGAATGAATTGTTATGTGGCTCATGAGGCTTATGCTTGACTTGTTCTAGAAGAAACGATTTGATTTAATGTGTACCCAGATATTTTTATAATGTATCCTTCTCTAGTACGATTCTGATTCTTTTATATAATCTAACCCTTAGTTTAGTGGAAACTACCACCTATTAAAATAAAGAATAAGAATGAGACACAGAATAGTAAAATGTCAGCGACAACACTGTGTGTATTTTTAATTTGTATCCCCCTCAAGTACAGAGTTGTTTTTTTTTTAAGATTTTATTTCTTTATTTGAAAGACAGAGATCACAAGTAGGCAGAGAGGCAGGCAGAGAGAGAGGAGGAAGCAGGCTTCCCGCTGAGCAGAGAGCCCTATGCGGGACTCGATTCCAGGTCCCTGAGATCATGACCTGAGCCGAAGGCAGAGGCTTAACCCACTGAGCCACCCAGGTGCCCCCACAAGTACAGAGTTTTAAAATTGATGTAACACAACTGTTGCATTACAACACCCCAAGTCCTTTTGCTGAAAATCATGTGCCAGGAAACTAGATATTTGTACAGAGAGCAATGAACATGTGATTATGTAAAGAATGCATGAAGATCAGCATGACTGGTAAACTTGGCCTTATGGTAGCATAAATAGCTTTTTAAGCAATTCTTAGTAGAGGGGAGAGACACCAAACCTCACTTTGCAAAATGCCACGGTGGGGTTCAATGAAAAGAATCTTTGCATTTCAGTATGTCTTTATCCTGAGTTAATTTGGCCTATCTCTTTTGATTTTCGAAGAACTTGCAGTCCATTTCAAACTTTGGGAAGCTGTGGGAAGGACTGTTTTATTTATTTGTCAGGAGACTGATTTGGAAGCCTTATTTTATTTTCCTCTTTCATTTCGGAGCTGCTGGCAAGAAAGATCGATTTTATTGTGAGAGGTGCCTCTTTGTGTTTATCCTGCAGGGGAGGCTTGCTGGTGGACCATTCATCCTGCCTCCAAGCAGAGGTCGGAAGGAGAAAAGGTTCGAGTCGGAGATGACCTCATCTTGGTCAGTGTGTCCTCTGAGCGGTACCTGGTAAGTGGGCCCACCCGGTCATGTGTCTCGTGGTGGGTTCAAGCGCAGGCCAATCCAGCTTTCTCTGTAGACTGCAAATGATCTAGGGAAGTTACTTAGAAATAAGTCCATATCTCTTGACAGGTGACAAATAACTCCCTAAGTAGGGGAATGATGTGACCTTTGCGAAAGTGTGGTTCCCCAGGTTTAGGCTTCTCTGGTACCCTAGCTTGTGTGTTCGTGAGCCTGAGAGCACCTGTTCTTAGATTATTGTTTAATGGCATGTAAATGTGGTCTAATCAGGAATTCAAAATTCTGTGGACCTTATTTTGTGCCCACTGAAAAAGGCTATATTAATGAGGTTGTGAGTACCAATTTTGACATTTATGGAAGCAGGTCATTGTGCGAGAAGCTTGTGCCTGTTGAGAAAGGAGAAATGGACACAATGAAAAGGAGCTTCCCTCTCTCATCCACATGACATTGTTTCAGAGGGCAGGCGTTAGCAATGGGAGAAGGGAAAAAGAAGGTTGTATTTCAGCTTTGAAAGTGTGTTTTATTTCTGTGGCGAGGCCATGACATATTTGACTTAAGTTTAGTGAACTATATTTTTGCTAAAGAATAATCCTGTACCAAAGTTTGCAGAAGGGTGAAGTAATTGGGAATGTGAAGGATGCCAGTGCAAAATATTCTTTTTATTTTAAGGTTGAAAAAGTAATTAGACAAACAGGAGCCCTTGACTGGCTTAGTCAGTAGAGCATGCAACTCTTGATCTCGGGGTTGTGAGTTCGAACCCCACTTTGGGTGTAGAGATTGCTTAAATCTTAAAAAAAAAGAAAGTGAACAGATGTAAATGGAGTGTTATAAACTTTGCATGACTATTTCTATAAAAAAATTCCAAACACCATAGTGGATGATAATTGAAATAAAAATCAGAAGTAAAATGTTGTTTTAGTTAAGCACAGACTGACTTATAGAATGCATATTCCAACTGGCATAAGTCATAAATTTAGGATTAAGTAGGTAGTTGGTACCCCCTGCTCCATGAATATGGGTGTTCAAGTGGGTTTGAGGGTATTGGAAGGCACTTTTGCTTACCAGCCCATTTAGTTCCAATTTTGAGAGAAGAACAGTTTTGTTTTACTTGCTTTGTGGAAAGAGGTAATAAGACAGGGAAATGATGGAACAGTGTTCTTGTAACTGACAGGGAGTATTAAATTGAATGGAACAGCTAACATTGCCTCGCTAAAGGGAGGCCTGAGCGTTTCTCTCCTTTTGTCTCTTAACCAGTGCGGGTGGAAACGGGCACCCTCCAAGTGTGGACAAGTGTGTCAGCTTGTCAAATAAGCATTTATTAAGCCCTTGCTGTGTGCATATGCTGTGCACTAAGGTGCTGTATGTCTTGATCAGGAGATAGGCATTTTGAGTTGTAGTTTTATATGGAAACCAATAGCAGCTAAAAATAATCCTTGAATACTTTTAAAGATCTACAGATCTTATTTTGATTTTGGCAGAAGCATGCATGATTTTTGCCGTACGATTTGTACTTTCCACTGAAGGAGTAGAAAATGGGCAATCTCGCCAGAGGTGCATCTTCTCAAATCAATTCTGCTACCACTTTTCGGAAAGAGGCATGTAATTGCCTGAATTCTGGCTTTCTCACTTGCAACATGATGATGATTATACTTAACACAAGGTTCCTGGGATGAGGCAATGAGATAATGAATTTGAATATGCTTTGATTGAAAAAGAAAAATAATACCAATAATCCTAATGCTCGAGGTTCACCTTCTCTTGCCTTTAGGAATCAATAAACCTCATGATTAATGAAATTCACAAGTTATGTTCAAGAGACCTTTTAGCCTTTTTATGCAAGTTCCTTTTCTCGCAACCTTTTTGAGAGCTACACACGGTGGCCAACCAGACTGTTCAGATTTCTCTTTCATTGGGTAACAGACTCAGTGCTTATAGTGCTCATCTCTGAGCACCTAGAATGTCATAGAAGCCACAGGAAGGACCAAGGGCACATTGTGTGTGGTTACTACTGTCAAAGAATTAGTGGCAAAAAGGAACCAAACACCTAGGGAAATGTATGAGAATACTACAAAGGCAGTAAGTATGTGTTACTGTTTAGGTTATGGGTATAGGATACAGAGATGGTTAGTTATACTCTCATGTTGCCACTGTGGTTGATTAGACGGATCTAGAGAAAGTGCATACAGGCAAGACATGACAGAGTAAAAGGTCTTTAGGATATGGCAGTTGGAATAATCCACATACAACTGGATAACTAAAAATGGGCTGTGTGTCTATATATTTTTTTTGTTGGTGTAAATATGAGCCTGGGCCACTCACATAACTTTGCAAAACCCTCAGTTTCTTCATCTGCAGTAAGGTGATGATAAACCTAGCTCACAGAGGTGTTAAGAGGATTAAATGCTTTGATCCAAGCAAGACTTATAGCTCTGTGAATGGTACATGTAAGAATTGCTTATAAGTTACCACCACTGTTTAACTGGAAGGTTTGTACTTATTGAGAAAGGTTAAGGAAAAGGCAGATACTTAACCAGAAGAGAAAATCAGAAAGGGAGCAATGAAAGGGGTAAGGTAGCTGATTTTAAATAAAGGCTTGTCCTGGAAAGCCGGGTTCACATTCTGAGAAGTCACTGATGTCTTTCAAAGGAAACAAGTTAAGAACTTAGGCTGAAAAATACAGTCCTTATACCAACTACTCTAAATCAACACTTCTAGTCATTGATTTTGTGACTTTTAGTCATTGGTGTCCATTGACCTTTGATCTGTTTTTCATCCACGAACAGCGATGAACTGAGGTTAAACCAATGAAATGTGCATCTGGCACTCTACTATAGCTCATAACTGTTGGGGTGCTAAATGGGTTAAAATGGACTGACTCTAAGTGACTGGTTTGCAGCCTGTGCTCCGCAGAGGTGCCTCGTGGACGGGAGAGAGTGCTGTGTTGGGTGCTGGGAGCCCCCAGGCTCCGTCCTCCACTGCTTTACAAGTTGGACGTCTCCACGTGATTTCCCAGGAATCAAGGGCCTTTTTTCTAGAGATGGTTGTAAACCGCTCATCCAAATACTGTCCTTTCTCATCTGGGTATTTCATATTCTAATATGGAATGATATCTTTTTAGGGATATCCAAGAGGAAAGAGAAATCCCTTTGCTCCTATTGGACTACTTGTTTTTTCTTTTCAAGAAGACTTGGGCAAAGCAGCTTAAATATAGGAGAAATAGAGAAAACATGGTCATGTAGGTATTGCTGCCTGTGTATCGGTTTCAAACTACACAAAACAGCTTTACTGGTTTAGGAAGATGTAAAATCAGCCTGGTTTGCATAGAAGTCTTCAGTCCATGCATTAGATTGCCGGCTTGGAAACGTTGATTTTTGACCAATTTTTTTTTAATTAGATCACCTATGGAAATAGGATTTTTTTGTTTGTCTGTTTTTAAGATCCATGAAAACATTGCCAAACAAATGTCTGAAAGTAAGTTAGGGAGAACAGAACCACACAATCTAAAGAGGGATGACACATGCTTGAAGAAGACTCTTTTGGGCTTCCTAAGAACTTCCCTGCCTCTCCCCCACCCCATCTCTGAATTTCTGATAAGAGATGTTAGGTCTTTTGATGGTAGAATAAGTTGCTGAATTGCCTCAAGTTGCCTAAGAATATCGATAGCTAAGAAGGACTGTGACCATAAATATTTCCAAGCTAACAATGGTATCAACCAATGCATTATTTATTTATTTACTAGGAGCCATTTCCTTTTTTTATCTCTGGGGCTCAGGTGATGGAAGCGTAGAATATCACATGTAGAAAGAGTGTCTGTTCTGTGCCCCTCATCTTTTTCTCAGAAGAAAACAAATGAAGCCTACCGGGTGATATGTCTTGCTTACTTGTGTTCCCTGTCACTGGATGGTAATTTATCCGGAATGTTGCTCACCGGGGCCCAGGTGCCTGACGCTTAGAGAAATAGATGTGTTGAACAAATGCATATGATGAGGGTTGAATTCAGATAGTCTTAAGAAATTTTTGTGCCGAAGACTCCTTGAGCAACCTGAGAAAGCTTATTGACCACTTGTCTTTGTAAGGTTTTATTTTATTTTATTCTATTTTTTTGAAAAATTTTATTGTGTTATGTCAGTCACCATACAATAATACATCATTAGTTTTTGTTTTTTTACATCATTAGTTTTTGATTCTGTGTTCCAAGATTCTAAGGTTTTAAAATGCACAAAATAGATGCATGGGGTTACAAAGAAAATGAAAAGTTACCAAAGGGGAGTTCTGGTTATTTAGAATATCCTGTTTCTGAGATTTTGTGCTTCAATCATAGAATGTCCTGTTCCTCAAAACACCGTTCTGGGGCCACAGCAGCCTTGGTTGCCCCCACTTCCTGAGTTCAAATCTGACTTTGTTGACAAGATCCTCTACCGATTGCTGTGGGTATTAGATCTTGAGAGTCACCAACAGAAAGGTCAAGGTGACCTTTGCTGATGGATTGATGCTCCCATAATATGTAAATTCTAGAGTAGTTACATGTTTCAGCCCAAGGCCCACTTTGCTTTCAACCTCGGCCAACATCTCTTTTGCTTTAAGGAGGACTTCCTTTTAGTAATTGAAATTGTTACCGCATTCTGAGTATTTAATGCTACAGGCCTGACTCAATGTTGTTCTTCCTCAGACTTCCCTTTGCTGTTTAAGCAGCAAAATTAATTAGAAGCGTCCAAAATAATTAGGCCTGGAGAATATTTTCTTGTGAAGAGTGAGCATTATCTAAATAAGTTTATACAGTGTGATATGAACTTGACATTTTTTTGGACTTTCTCTGACTGAAATTTTCATATTTTTATGATCTTCTCATATGTAGTATTTATCTCTTGGCTTAGGTAGGATTTGAAAATTGCATCTTAACCCACCTCCCCACCCCGATTATTTTCCCACAGCAGTGGCTCCTTATTTTGTTAAGTACAGGTCCTTGTACCTGACTTCTCTACAGATCCATCTCTTACTGTGTTCTGAGCATACGCTCTAAGCCCCACAGGTGAAGCTCTCTACTTGATGTTCCCATATCTCTGCCCCTTTGGGGACCCTCTACCCTTTGTCATAGCATTCCCCCTATCAGAGCATCTTGGAGGGCTAGAGAAGTCCAGGCCACTTTCCATTATGATGTTTCTGGTATATTAAAAATGAAAATTTCCAAGCTAGTTGACAAAATGTAAATTGTCTCGTAAAAATTTTGGCACGTTTTAAACATTTCTACTTAGTGCCTTAACATTATTCATAAATATTGCCAAATCCAGCGTATGTACAAACTTACTTGGGGACAACATCTCTCAATACCAGACCACACAGCCCTATTACCCCCTCAAAGCCCTCATCGCACCCAAAATACTCTATCTCTGGTGCAGATGTTGCCTGTCCTCAAGGTTCTGTGTGACGGACCATGTTCACGTTAGTTTGGCTGAAGTGTTCTCTTTTTTCCATTCCTGTAGCACTTTGATTACATTTCACGTACCGTTTTTAAAAAATGCTGACTTGTAGCATTTTGCCTTATATTTTACCTTCCCTTCCCTATGACAAGCATCGTCAGGGTCCGGAGAAGTTGTTCCCTTACTATTTAACACAGGCTTCATACACAACATATTAGTGAAACATGGTGGATTAACAAATGATGGTAACCTATTTATCATCATGTGGTATGAGCTTTCACTCAAATTCAAAAGTAAAAATATAAGCATTGTTAATTTAACTGTCTTGTCATGGTTTGGGAAAATCCATATGGGTGTGTGTGTGTGTGTGTGTGTGTGTGTGCTGTTATTTTAACTCAGGTCATTGAAATAGGAATATTTATAGAATAACTTCAGAACTTTTTTTTGGTTTGTACTACTTAGATTCTGAAGGTTTGGTTGGCTTCTCCACATACTTGATTAGTGAACAATGCTGTTCAATGTGAATATACAGTCGTGAACCTGTGTCTAATAGCTTATGAGATGGGGAGGAAAAATACACAGAACAATTACTTCGTGTGATGATTGCTCTGAAGGAACTTGTATTTTTCTTGGTTGTAGAAGCAGAGCGTATACAGCTTATTGTAAATAGTTAAATAATATTAACATTGGGGAAACACTGAATAACCGGATCTCAGCTGGGATTTTGTGGCAGTGGACAGGCTGAGGCTAAGGGCTTGTAAACAGGCCCATCTCCTTGAGAGGAGAAGGGGGGGTCAGAGCAAGTGATTGCTAAATCTGATGCATCAACTGGTAAACTTTTAATTTTATTGATTAGAAAGATTATTGATAAGATGGGTATGTATGTGTCAAAGGTCAGAACTTCCTTTGGTTTTGTTCCTAAGAGAAAGATGGTGAAAGACCTATTTTTCCTAGTGACTTGAGAGTGGTATGCTTACATAAGAGAATGTTAGGGTCTTGAACAACCTGTGGAACATGTAAGTGTGACTGTAATTGCTCTTCATCTAACCCGGAGGGTCAGATTTTAGGGGAAAATCTAGTACAGTTAGACTTTAAAAGCTTGGGCTGTCATCAGCTTTGGAGAGGTGTTGCAGAAACATTACAGGGATATTGGTGGAGTTTACTGGGATGACTCTAAGGAAAAAGTGGTTGTTCTGTGTCTATTTGAAACTCTAGAGGCAGCAAAGTAGTGATTAGTAAAATGAGCAACACGTATTGGCTGTACTCGTAATTTTTTCTTTACTAATCATTTGATAACTCATAGATGATGGTGCTCACAGATAGGAAATATGTTATTATTTTAGCACATTTCTATTTTTAAGAAGGAAAATCTGAAATTTGTGATATCTGAATTTTGGAGGAAATTTAGTGCCCTGGTTTGAGATGCGTATTAGGAAACATTGCCACCTAATGGCTATTATATCAAATTGCAGATAAAAGTTCCCAGAGGACCTGGTAAAACTAAGTAGATTTTAGCTACCTCACCATCAAAAAACCGTCACAGTGTGATATGTAGGACACTTACAGTTTTAATGTTAAGTGCCCACTACCTGAACATTTTTGTCCATCAATGAACCTTGAAACAAATTAGTCTGTTTTAACACCTGTTTGTTTTTGTAGTCTTGTTTGCATTTCTGGATGAGTGGCTTAGAATGAGGTTGAAAAATATCTACAGTCAAATAGGAACTCTAATTTTCCTTCTACTAGTCTCTCAATGACTCAGTGATAGGACTGAAATAGATGCTCTCTCAATCTGCAGTGTTAGGTTCCAGCTGATAGGAGCACTCACGTAGTGAGCCTTCTGAGCACCTGAAGAGATATCTCCTTTTGCCTCTCCTGCAGCATTTGTCTTACGGCAATGGAAGCTTACATGTGGACGCTGCTTTCCAGCAGACTCTCTGGAGCGTGGCCCCAATCAGCTCAGGAAGCGAAGCCGCCCAAGGTAAAAACTCCACTTCCATGAAAGGGCTCGTCCCAGATGCACAGTTGATAGTCATCTCTGGAGTTGTGATAATGAGCAGATTGTTAATTAGAGCATTTTGTGTTAGACCCTTCCGGAACGCAGATACGTGACATTTAAGAATCTCAGTTAAATCGCTATTTAAAAGTGAAGTGTGTGTGAATTTTGATCTTTTTTTTTTAATTATTCTGCTACTGCTAAAGCTTTTGCTTATTTGTGTGGGCTTTATGTGTGAGCTTTCTAGATGTTATTCGCTCCAGTGTTTTGGCCTCAGGGTATTGCTGAGTTAGGCTAACATCGAGGTTTCTCATTGTCCACGGTTGGGTGACTTAGAGCTAGATCACAGTAGTGTTTATGCATCAGGATTTCTCGGGAAATGTCTGCATTTATGTTCTGATTATTCTCACTTATGCAGGTTCAATCTGATCCTACCCATGCTTGTATATGAAAGGGAAGATTTTATGGGGTTGAGGTCATGTTTTCTAGTGGGGGTGTCACTACCTGTGGGACTCGGGAACTGTGAGCTCAGAGGTGGCAGGCAGGTGGCACCCTTCTTCTCTGTGATTTGGGCCAGGCACTGAAGCCTCACTAAACTTTTGTTTCTCTGTCTGTGAAAATAGAAGATGGGACCAGATGATCTGTCCGGCTATCGGCATCTGACCATGACCATTCAAATGTGACCGATTCAATCCTTACAGGGTATCTAATTGGTGGTGACGTCCTCAGGTTGTTGCATGGACACATGGATGAATGCCTCACTGTCCCTTCAGGAGAACACGGGGAAGAGCAGCGGAGGTCGGTACCAAGCCCCGTGCCTTGAGCCTTGCACTTCCTTGCCTTGGTATGGTCGTTGAAGGATATGTCTGTTCAGGTCACCCACATAAGAGAAAGTGGGCCACTAACACTCCCTCTGTCCACTGAAGGGATCCATGTGTTGGCCTCTTTAGAAGTTTTCTCTTATGTTCTATTTTTATTACCTCTTGATAGAATTGCTGAAAATTTTTGTAAAAATAAAACATAGTCAGAATTATTGACTAAAATATACAGAGCGGAAGGAGTGAACACGTTAAACTACTTACAACTTCCTTAAATGTTCATCAGTTTTGATTAATTCTTCTTTTTGGCATATTTCATCTTAAATTCAGTTTCAAAGAGTTCTCAAACGGTACAGAAGTTCAGGACCTTTTTCTGTTACCTCCCACTTATATACATACGTAATAAAATGGACCACTATCCCTAATACGTTATGTGATTATAATACCTCTCTCACATTAATATTTGGTGGATTTGGGTGGAGACTGAAGTTAATGGGATTACTGGGAAAAGTGCACAAATAGTGCAAAGCCATAAGATGTTTAAGATGATTTGAATGTTCTGCTTTGCTTGAGGAATTCATGGGTGAATTGTGAGTTGAACACACAAGGGATTACTGCAAGAGAAGGCATTGTCTGGATGTTTTATTACAGGCTTTCAATTCTTTTAATGGACATTGCTCATAATACTAACATACATAGAGAGGTAACTATTATACATCTTCATTTTTGGTAACTTAGAAAACATTTGGAAAGTTAATACTCATTTAACTAGCTGTTGGACTTTGGGGAAAGTCCCTTGGGGACCTGCATGTTAGTCATGCCTCTCTGACCAGGCAGACCTGGCTTTATAGTGATCAGTGAAATGCAGAGCCTGGAAAACTCTGTCAACAAAACAATGCTCCTTATGGTAGGTTAGGAAGAAGATGTTGATGGTGTTGATAGGGTTTGAATAAAAGACAAGAGGGAATTCAAAAGGCAGTTGGTTTGAGGACTTCATTCCAAACAGAAGAATAAACATAAGACTCAAGGGGATGACAGCATGTTCTGGGAGTAGCATCCTTCCCCAGAGTGGCTGTGGGAAGGACGGAATCAGAGGTGGAAACTAGACAAGAGGGACCAGTGTGGTTTTGAAGGATCCTTGGTGCCATTCCCCTGAGCGGGCTTTTTACTCTGAGGGAGTTAGGAAGGAGCGTGGTGCGAGGGTGAGTTGGTCAGGTCTCTTGTTAAGGAATAGATAGATCTGATGGGAGCTTCGGTCAAAGATGAGGAGAGTCCAAATCAGGGAACCAACTAGGACAGGGCTGTTTTTAAGCATTTGTGTGCGAGGAGGGGAGAAAGTTGCCCTGGAGAGTGGCCATCAGAATGGAGACATCTATTGGGACCAGAGACCTATTAGGTCATATTGACCGGTTTAGGGATGAACTACTACGGACTGTGAGGGAATGTATGTGATCCACCAGTGTCCTGATGTTTCTAACTCAAGTGGAGAGACATGGTGCTAAGGATGTAGGATACATACTTATTTTGTACAAGGATGGAGTTAAAGTTTGGACAGTGGTGAGTACAGAGGGTCTGTGGGACATCAGGCAGGAAATTAGAATTTTTGAGTCTTTCACTTAGACAAAGCTTGGCTTGGATGTAAATCCCAAGCACACAGGGGATAGTTGAAGGAATGGGAGTCCTAGGTAGGGAGGGCAGAGCTGGGATTAAGGGGCTGTGTTTGTCAGTCTGGGCATTGCTTTAAAAAAGTCTGTAAAACCTTGGAATAGATGAACAAGAGAGAAGACCAAGGGTGGAATCTCATAATGCTGCCATTTAAGATGTGCATGGGCCAAAAAGCATTGGCATGATGGTTGAGTGGAGAACCAGGGAGGTTAGTCATGGGAGCCAAAGGAGGCTTGGAGGGCAGATGTGTTAAATGCTATTTTATGTTTATATAGACGTAGGAGCAAAAAGAGGTTGTGTTGTGGTTTTGGGGGTCTTTATTCCCTGATTTGTGAAATCAAACACTTAAATGATTCTTAGAGACTTTCTTCTTTAAGAAAGAAGAGACTTTATTCTTAGAGACTTTATTCTTTCTACAGACAGTAAAGAGAGTTGTAGATAAAGAAATGGTCTCTGGAGCTAGACAGCCCTGGGTTTGGGCCTCAGCTCTGCCATTTCCTACTGCACGCACTGAATTTCTTGAACCATTGCTTTGCTCCTCTGTAAAATGCAGTTTAAATATTAGCTGCTGCCCTGTGGGATTGTTGGGAAGATTCAGGAAGAAAAGCAGTTAGAGTACTCGACACAGATTAAGGGGTCAACACATTTTGTTGTCACTGGCATTATTATTTAACAGAAAAGCAGCATTTAGTCAGGGAAAAATTTGAGGGACTCCAGGCATGTGGATGAAAGCTTAATAGAGTATCTACTTTGGAGGAAGAGAAGCTAAACTCTAGCAAAGAAAATCCTCTCTTCTTTGTATTGAATGGCATAGGTGTGGGGTGAGGAAGGGCTCCTGATTGTTGCTAAGGTTCAGAAGCCAGGAATGAATGAGTATAGTTTTTGTTGTAACAGTTGAACGTTTTCATTCTCAAATGAGACTCTTCAGTGTCCTAAAGACCCCGGATTTCCTCAGCTAAGCTCCGTGGCAGTAAGTACCATTTTCCATATCTCCTGGACACTAGAGCGACTGTATATTTGGTAGGTGTTTTCTTATTGAATGGATTTTTCTCCTGATTCTGTACATAACTGGTTATTACTGCAGAGAAAGCAAGGGGCCTTTTCAGAGATATTTTTCCTATTGTTCTGGACCCACTTTCCCTTCGTACACATGTGAAAGTCTGTCCTTTTGCGTATCATTCTTGATTTAATGTTAATTTCTGTATCAAATTAATCTCTGTGTATTCAGTTCAGCACATCACAGCTCTTTCTAGGAAGTGATGTCAGTAAGAACACATCCATTTGTGCCCTTTGTATAGCATGTTTACACGGGTGAAATTCGATTTCAATAGATGTCAGATCATGACTCGAGAGAGAAAATGAGTCAGAAATAGGCAGCAGGAGCCCAAGGGGTGTTGCTTCCAAAAGGAGAGTTACATTTGCCTTGATTAAAGAGTGATATTGGGTATTGATTTGCATGGAATGATAATAATTTCTTCAATTTTACATTCACTGAGCACGCTGTTATTTCAAGTCTTGTTAATATTATGGTGTAGAAATTTCTTTATCTCTCTGCTCTTATCTGGAGTCATTTTGGTGCCTTAGGTGACTCGGGGAGGCAAAGGGAAGCTCAGCCTGAAGGCAGAAGTTCTTTAATTTATATGAATCCATACTGGGGGAGAAAAATAGCATGATAAGCTAGGAATATGTATCTTGATTCATTAAAAACAAAGAAGTGAAAATAATTTGACCTTTGGACAGCAACTTGAAAGCTGGAGAAGTTCCAGGGGAATATGTAAAAATTTCTTTTGCCTCACAGCCCTTTGTCATCTTTGTGATCTGCTTATGCTCATTAATTGTGTCATATTATTAGCGTCAAAGAGCTAAGGTCAAACCAGATTTGTCATAGCAAGCAGTGGAAATGGGCAGATGGCCAGAAGTAACCATTACTTCCGAGTAAGTTAGGGACATTTTGGTCCTAACTGCTCTGTTCCTGACTGGCTCAGTCAATCTGTCCATGCCTCTTTCCACTGACACAACTGTAATTATAGCAATGTAAAATGCAGTTCAGGGATGGGTTCTATAATTCTAGAGACCAATGGAGTTATCTTTAATTCCCCTTTGCATTTAGATTTGTATGTGGATGTGATCACGTAGGCATTCTCATGAGAGGGTTAATAAAAACTCTTGGAATGAAGAGCATACGGTGTCCCATCCAATTAAGTGGAATGGAGTGGGCAAATGAGGCCCTCCCCAAGTTAAACTAAATTCACTGTCTTCTCCACTCTTCTTGCTCATCTTACGTGTAGAGTTTGAATTCTGACATTTTTTTGTGAAATCTAGCAGCACTATAGATTATTTTAAGTTTCTTGGGATTTTATTTTTCCAGGAAGAGCTATGGCTCTAAAACTACTTATGGTTTACAACTTGTCTAAATAACGGTAAACATACAATCTATATGGGTTGTGAGCATTTGGGTAAAAGGGAGAGATACTTTAAGTGTTAGCTTTAAATTGTAATTTCTTCGTTCTTACACAAGCTCTTCAGATAGTGAGAATACATTAAGGAGAAACTGGGACTTGTCAGATGCAGCATAGTGTTTTAATTATTGACTTAAAAATAAGCTTTCATTCTGGAGGCTGGAAATTAATTACCAATTTTCATTTCAAACATGACATATTTTATGTAGGGAGTATTTTCTGCCCTAGGTTTTGTCTCTGGATTGCATCTTATTACTTTTGTCTGTTTTTATGTGAAGCATAATAAAATATCAGCAAAGGCATTCCCTTTATGTGCACACACACTTACTTTTGCATTAAATATGCACTATCTAAATGAAGCATGCCATACTTCTAAGTTAGTGAACTTTAAAATGGATATATTAGGGGACTATTACTGGGAATTACAGTATTAGGGAAATATTTTTTGAAAAGCATTTGTATGATTTTTTAAAGATTTTATTTATTTTAGAAGGAGAGAGCAGGGGGAGGGGTAGAGAGAATCTCAAACAGGCTCCCTGCTGGAGCCCAGTGTGGTCTCAGTCTCATGACTCTGAGATCATGTCCCTTAGTCAAAACTGAGTTGGACACCTAACTGACTGAGCCACCTAGGCACCCCCGTTCCCCCCCCAAAAAACCCCATCATTTGTAAGTTAAAACAGGTTATGATACATGGTTCACTATGGGTAGTTTTATTCAATGACCATTATGTTCTGGGTGCTGGGGTTATAGTAGGATATAAAAAGATACAATGTCTCTTTTCTCAAGGAGTTTTCATTCTAGTAGGGATACGGGACAGCAAAAGCATAAATGCTCTTACTCTGAATGCACACACATACATGTACACCCCTGGTAATCTACAAGGTGATGATGAAGGCTTTGGGGGGAAAAAAAGGAGACAAAGGAATGGAGAGGGTCCATGTTTGTGTGTGTGTTGGAGGGAGGGAGAGGGAAGAGGGAAGAAGAGAGAGTTCATGTGAGGGAGTGATCAGCGGAGAGAGGTTGTAGCTCTGTCTGATCAGGCATTACTGTTGGCACATACTTGCTCTGTTTTGTTACTTTGAAATGCAGGACGATTGAGTTATTGTTTCTGACAGTATCTGGAAATAAATGCTCCATTTGCTTTCCAGAACATGAGTCAGCAAGCAGAAGCTGGGCCATATGTGTGCATGACAGCGTTTTTTTGCCTCCTTGCCCCTTTTGTGATATTCTGAAGTTTAGTGAGTTTTAGTTGTAAATAATTGATAAAGCGTGAGATGGGTTTGGTACCACGGATGAAATGTCTCTCAGTCTGGCTTTGGAAGAGATGCATGGTTTCTATCTGTATACACAATCGGATGACTAATACCATTACAGAATTTGTATGCCCTCAGTCACCACCTAGGAGGAAGCTTATAAAGCCGCCTTCTCTGCTCCTGAGTGATCAAGGAGATAGGGTTATCCAGTGAGGGCTTCTGTCCCCCCGCTGCCTCATGACCCGTGTGTACCTGTGCAGTCTGGGTCTGGGAGCAGCGTAGCTTTGCTGGGCAGTTTGGATGAAGAGTAAGTACATAGCAGAGAGCTATTTTCTATTCTCTGCCTCTTGTCCCTTGAGACAGGTGCACTCTTCTCCCCAAACTTAAACTCCCTGCTGATTGCTGAGAACTCGGCACTTTATTTCAGCGTGTTCTCGTTAAGCAGACTGGCTTGGTCTTCAGCCACTCTCTCAAGGAAGCGCTGGCCTGAAATGCACTGTTTTAAAAAACACGGGCCTCAAAGTCCAAAGATTAAAAATATTCACAGGAATTGGAGCCATTGGATTTCAGTAAAAATGGGGGGGGGGGGAGGACCTGAAATGTTGGATGCTCTTAAAGTTGAGGTCATTGAAAAAGAGACAAAAGAATGAAAACATCAACATCAAAAAAAAAAAAAAAAAGAGAGAAATTCTCCAGTTATTTTCTCAATGCAATTAAAAAAAATTTTTTTTTAAGATTTATTTATTTACTCAAGAGAGAATGAGAGGGAATGAGAGCCAAGTGCCCACACACATGGGGGGACGGGGAACAGGGGGAGACTCCCCACTGAGCACGGAGCCCAATGCAGGGCTCAGTCCTAGGACCCTAAGATGCTGACCTGAGCCAAAACCAAGAGGTGGAAGCTTAACCAACTGAGCCACACAGGTCTGCCCCTCAACAAAATTCAGTACCGTTTTATTACTTGTCCATGTCTCATTTATTTGCTTAATCTAGGTGTATAAACAATATCTTTCAGGGGGAAAAAAAAAAGAAGAGCTTCCTCTCCTTTTTAATTTCTGAATGCCATTGTGGTTATATTCTGGTTGGTGTGAAAAGCAAAAGCAGCAACATCTCTTTTGCTGTTTTTCTGCTCTAGTGCTATTTACATGGTTCTTTATAATAATGATTTGGAGTAGAAGGATCCTGCTTTTAGTCTGCGGTGATTCATTTACATTTATTGGGATGTGTCGTCCCCAAACCTACCTGTTTTCTCTTGTGCAGCAGTTGGAATAGAAATATCCTCACAGGCTCAGCCCCTGAGTGAATACATAATGGTTCTTTCAGTGCTGGGTAGGCCTCTACTTCTTGGTTTCCCTGCTGCTATGAAGACACGCCTCTGACAGTTTGCTTTTGCACCTGCCCGTGGCTCAGCTGCTCATCCAAACCCCTCATAGGCACAGAGAGGGGTGTTGCAGAAGCACGAATTCTACTGTGACAGATGTGTCAACTCAAACACTTTCAGTTTCACTCCGAAATGACCTTTGAATCCTGGGCCTACTTTTCCGTCACTTCAACTCAGTTCCTTTAATGCTTAGTGAGGAACTAGTATGGTGTAGGCCTCTTGGTGTGTGCTCCGTGTAATGAGTGAGAGCCAGCCCTGGTTTTTTTTTTTTTTTTTTTTTTTTTTTAAGTTTGGTGGTAGTTTATTGCATAGCAAGAGATAACTTGAAATTTTTTAAAAAAGATTTATTTATTTGAGAGAGAGAGAGAGAGCAGGAGCAGGGGGAGGGGCAGACAGAGAAGCAGACTCCTCGCTGAGCAGACGGGGCCCAGGACCCCTGGATCATGACCCGAGCCAGAGGCAGACACCCAACTGGAGCCACCCACATGCCCTGATAACCTGAATTTTTTTTTTCAATTGCAAAGTGTTACATGTATTTCTTGGCCTCAGGAACCTGGGAACTCTTTGAAGGCAGGACCACATGTTAGCATTTTTGGTATTGCTAGTTGAATCTTGCAGCATGAGTGATGCAAGCCTGGAATGTGAAAACAATATATTACCAAAAGCCCTAAAATAACAAAAGAAGCAAGTACAGAGAAATGGCTGAAATGTGCTAATCTGTCTGCAAAATGAATTATTTATTTTCTGCATATAGTTCACCCCCGAATGCTTCCCTTCCAGCTCCTGGCCAGCCTTTCATGTGACAGAGGCCATTTCTTTAAATACTTCTGAAAAAGTAAATACACTCGTTTTAAACATATTGGCTTATGGGACACCTGGGTGGCACAATTGCTTAAGCGTCTGACTCTTGACTTTGCCAGCCCCTGTCTTTAAGGAGCTTACATTCTAGTAAGATCTTGATATTACGTTCAAGAAGAAGCAAATGTTAATCTGAGAGAGGCCAGTCTCTGTCTTTTTAAAAATTAAATCAGAGACAACATCTCTTATCATTCTATCCTTTGAGGAAGATTAGCAAGGTGGGAATCTTTGTCTATCTTTGATTTTGTAGCAGTAAGTTTATTAGCCTATATGAGTTAGTAAAATAAACTTTTCTTTCCACTAATTGGTTTGAATCTTCTATTCACTGTCTGTGGGTCATTTTTCTGTGCACCTAATTATTTTCCAGAGGATTCATAGATGAAGCTTCAATATCTAGGGTCTGGTAACATATCAACACAGCTGAACTTAATTTGGTTGGGGCCATGCTGGTGGTAGGACTGTCTTTAACTGCCCCATACATATAATGGCACCTGTCACAAATAATGGCACTTGTAACAAACTACCGTTTATTATCTTTATTGGTGGTTAGTCTCTTCTATTGACCATCTATTCAGTTTTCAGCCAAGACCACATTATTCATTCTTGTTAATCTTTTACGCAGGGACACTATATTGGAATCTGCACACAAATGCTCATTCATTAGTATTTGCAAAGAAATAAGTGGAGAAAACAAGTCATGCACGTTACTGTAGGTTGTTTAAGGAGAACAGTGTTAAGGAGAGCGATACTTGCATTGACTGCCACTCTGGCTCACTCAGCAAGATCAGAGGTCTCCCACTTGTATTATTTTGGTGACTCCTTAAAGATTGTCATCTGCTTGTACTTCATGGGGGGGAAGAAAAGATGTATTACTAAACATCTGATGTTTAGATGTCTGCACACCAACCTGAGTGATAGAAAACTGCTTTGGGGCCCATGAGTCCCATATCCTTGGCTCAAAGCCTTCTCTATTGGAAGCACCTTGACTTCAAATCACTCCACAGGGAAGAATCCCTATTCTTGCAGCAGGAAGCTGAGCCCTGAAAAACACCAGTTTTCAAAAAAAAGAAGAGGGTGGTTGTGGGTATCTTTGACAACCTGATGCATATTACACATTCCTAGAAAATTCGCATACTTGCCAACATGGAAAATTGTTTCTGTGATGTTAATGTAGGATTTCTCACTGAATTTTCCATTATTTCTCCTCATTTAAGCAGTTAGTGGTACCTGTGTTTTTTTACCTACAAAGGGGAGGTTTGTGACTTCACAGAAAGCTTAAGTTTTGTACAAGGTACTTCTCTTCCTGACTATTATTCCCTAGAGACTAAATTAGAGGAGGTTGTTTTGTTTAGTGTCTTAGAAGGGAGAGAGACAGATTGTCTCCAAAAGAAAAAGAAGAAAAGAAGGGACTTTTCAACTTAAAAGACTTTCGGGTGGAACAAATGGATGCCCATAGGCAAAAACAAATAAACAAAACCAAACCAAAGCACAACCCCCCCCCCATCAAAACCCAAAAAACTGAGCTGAGCTCAGAGCCCAAAGTAGGGTGTGATCTCACAACCCTGAGATCATGACCTGAGATGGAGCCAAGAGTTGGATGCCTAACCAACTGAGCCACCCAGTTATGTATCTTGTGTGATAGATCACACATCTTTTGTGTGTGATAGAACATTCATCATTCCCCATATATTTTCTAATTCTCTCTTCTATATTATATTTCCCAATCTCTTAACCATCAGTGTTTTAGTCTGAATTCTTCTGACCTAATCTCCAGTTCACTAATTCTCTTTTCAGCTACTTCTAAGCTGATGTTGATCAGCTTAAAGATAATTCTAAAAGTGATATTGACATTAATAGTAGATAGGTTATTTCAAACCAGTGTCCCCCCTGAGAAAAACTAAAATAGGTAAACCACCCCCTAAAATCTGTTTGAAGATAATGGAGAGAAAAAACAAAAAAAACAAAAAAACAGTGAAAATACATGGGGCCAATTTCCCAAAATACAAGGAGACCAGAGAATTGAGTTTAACATTTGGATCAGCCTCTTTAAGGGGTTGCAGTGGCTGAGGAGCAGGGAAGTGGGGCAGAGCTGTGGTAAGAATCAGAGTAGAAGTGGATCAAAGCTGATACAGGACCCCCCAGAGGAAAGGCACTTTCCAAGAGCTTTCCCCTTGAAGCAATGGTGAACCAGAAATAGACCAGCCCTCACAAGTATTCAGACTTAGTCTTAAATAATACTAGTAGCTGTTTGGATTAAGATGATATGAGATTGCTTGTGATCTTTGACCACTGGCAGAAGCAAAAATGTATATCTTTTGGGAGAAAATAAGACCTAGAACTCAAATGATCTCAATAATTTTCTATATATGTGTGATAGTCAAAATTAAATGAGCTCTTCTGTTTCAACCCCAGTTGGTATAGGAGAGAGAAATTCTCTACCAACTACCCAGAGTTACCAGATTGTACAAGTTAAGGACTTACCTCAGACTCTAGCTACAAGTTGGGTGTGGGATTCTCAGACCATCTGTGCTTCTTACCAACTGGCTACAAATTTGGGTGTTCCTCAATCTCTTTAGATTCAGGAGCTCAGGACAGTGCTATAATTATGATTCCAGTTTTATTACAAAGCATACAAATCAGACCAGCCAGATGAAGAGTTGTATCAGGTGAGTTCTGGGACAGAATGAATGCAGAGCTTCTCTCCCCTCTCCCTGTGGACCAGGATATATTAAATCACTGTGTCCACCATTCAGGGAACTCAGCTGAGCTTGGGTTCCACAGTGTTTTTATTGTAGTTTTATTATGTAGGAATGATTGATTATATATTCAACTGCATGGCTGAACTCAGTCTCAGCACCTGCCCCTTCCCTGGAGGTCAGGCTGGATCAAACTTCCAACCTTCTAGTCATCATTGGTCAACCCCCATGTTGAAGCTGTCTAGGGCTGATATGAGTGAACTCATTAGCCGAAATTGAGCTGTGATCCAGGGAATTCCTGAAAACCAAAGCCCCTTCTTTCACGTGGAAACTTGAAAGGTTTTAGAGTCTCTCTCCCAAGAAGCAGGGACATTGGTCAGCCAATTTGTTTGTTATACAACACAGGCATGTAAGATAGGAGTTGACCAAGGAGCAACAGCAAACACACATGATAGAAGAAATCACACAGGTCATGGATACACAGATAATAGAATTATTGCAAATAGAATTTAAAATACTTATGATTATTATGACCTAAGAGAAGATGAAGAAATTTAGTAGAGAATTGAAAGCTATAAAAAGGGATCATGTAGGCATTCCTAAAATGAAACTGAAGATTAAAATAACTGATATTAGAAACTCAGTAAATTCAACATCAGCTTAGAAGTAGCTGAAAAGAGAATTAGTGAACTGGAGATTAGGTCAGAAGAATTCAGACTGAAACACTGATGATTAAGAGATTGGAAAATACAATATAGAAGAGAGAATAAGAAAATATATGGGGAATGATGAATGTTTTATCACACATGTAATTAGAGCCCCCAAATAAAAAGATGAAGAAGGGAGGGGAGCAGCAGGAGAAGGAGAGAGATCAAGAACAAGAAAGCTTGCAAATACACTAGAACACAGGCAATGTTTAATACAACTGCTTAAGGATTCTGCACAACTGACTAGGTGTATTAAGATACAGATTTAAGGACTGTGAATCCTAAGTAAGATGGACATAAAGGATACTTAAGACCATGAAAGTAAAACTCCTGAAAAGTAAACACAAAATGGAACACTTAAAAACATAGCAAAAAAAAATATAGTAAAACATAGCAAAAAAACAAACAAATGTATAGTACCTTAAAAGGACAATAGTAAGATTTGTCTAAGAAACAATTGGAGACATGAGGTATAAACTTCAAAGTGCTTAAAGAAAATAACTGCCAGCCTGATGACCATTTTGTCTACTGAAATGACATTTTTTGAAAACAGTTTTATTTATTTGGGAAAGAGAGAGAGATCTAGAGATTGAGAGATCATGAGCAGGAATGGGAGGGGTAGAGGGAGAAGCAGACTCCTTGTTGAATGGGGAGCCCAACATGGGGCTCAGTCCCAGGACCCTGGGATCATTTGCCTGAGCCAGAGGTAGACACCTAACTGACTGAGCCACCCAGGCTCCCCTCAAAATGGCAATTTTCCAAAGACAAAGCTTAGGAATTTTATTACCAGCAGACTTATATCAAATTGTGGAAATATTAAAGGGTGTTCTTCAAGTAGAAGAAAATGTTCTCAGATATAATTTTGGAGATAATCAAAGGGGAGAAAAGAGCAGGAGGAAGGCAAATATAAGGAGAACTTGTAAAGACTTGATTAAGTAAAATGATGATGGCAGTTGTTAATCTTTGTTTTTAAAAAGTATAGAAAAATAAAAACTATGGAGAACAAAATTCAGTATAAGAGCAACACACGAATGACAGTTCTGTGTTGCCTGAGAAGTGGTAAAATTAGTAATTAAATCATATTATAATAACCAAGCACACATATTATAATCTTAATCAGTTAAATATAGTAAAAGGATATAAAATATTAAAGAGGAAAGTGGAAAGATAATGAAAAAATACTTAATTCAGAAGAAAGGAAAGTTTAGAAGGAGTAGGACAAATAGAGAGTAGAGGATTGACTTGAGCCCCCAAGATTCCTGCCTCCTACTCTACAAGGTCTGTATAATTCCCTCTTTTTTTGTGTGTGATAGGACTGTGACTATGATGGATTTTACTCCCACAATTAGGTAACATTATATAACAAAGTTGTAAAGATGTTGCATATGTAATTAAGTTTTCCAGTCTGCTGACCTTGAGTTATTCAAAAGGAAGATTTTCCTTGGTGGGCCTGACATAATCAGGGGAGCCATTAATGGAAGGGACTGAGCCTGCTGAATTCAGAGAATCAAAATGTGAAAAAAAATTCTCCTGTGAACCTTGAAGAAGTAAGCTGCCATGTTGTGAGAGAGTCCATGGAGGGGACCACGTGGCCAGGATCTGAGGGCAACCTTTAGTTGTTGAAAGATGTCCCCATCTGACAGCTGGCAAGAAAACAGGGACCATATGGCTGTAAACAACTGACTTCTGCCAGCCACCACTGAACTTAAGAGAATACCCTGGGCTCCAGGAAGAACACAGCCCCCGGCAACATTTTGATTTCCGCCTGTGAGATCCTGAGTAGGAAACCCAGCTATGCCATGACCAGACTTCTAACCTAGGTTATAGGTTATAGGATGATATATAACAGGTTATAGGATGATAAATGGGTATTGTTTCCAACTAGTAAGTCAATGGTCAGTTGTTATATAATAGAAAATGAAAAATTCCTGGGTGATACCACTTTAGGAATGAGGATAGCAAAAGGAAAGAAACAAGTAGATATTGAAAATGCTCAGGGCACCTGGGTGGTTCAGTGGGTAGCCATCTGCCTTCAGCTCATGTCATGATTCTGGGGTCCTGGGATTGAGCCCTGTGTTGGGCTCCCTGCTCAGCGGGGAGTCTGCTTTTCTCTTTCCCTCTGCCCCCCACCAACTTGTGCTCTCTCTTTTCCAAATAAAAAAATCTTCAAAAAGAAAAAAAAAAAGTTGTCTATATCCTGTTAGTTCTCTTTCTCTGAAGAGCCCTGACTAATACAGTTATGAAAAATTCCAGACCTCAGATTTCATCTAGCTGATTCTGAGATTAAAATTACCAATAATGTGGGCAGAATCTTTTAGACCAGGATTTGCAAACTGTGGTGTGTGGGTCAAATCCAGCCCACTGCCTGTTTTTCTAAAAAAAGTTTTATTGGGACATAGACATGCATATTTCTTTACATACTGTCCATTAATATGTTTTCAGAGTTAAGTAGTATGAAAAAAATATATGTGGCCCATTCAACCTAAAGTATTTACTAGACCTTTAGAGAAGAGTTTGCCAGGTCATGTTCTAGAACTCCTTTTCATAGTGGCAGTGAAAGTCTTGAGTGGCCTGTCAGCCCCAAAAGCCTGGAGACATGGGGCAGTCCTCTTCTGGGAGCCAAAAGCACCCAGGGTGCCTTCAGAAGTAGGTCTTTGCAAGAGGGAGAAGGTGGCTAGGAAAAAAAAAAAGTAGCCTTTTAATCTATGTGTATATTCTTTTCAGAATTTGAGTTTCCTCTAGTGTCCTGCAGTAGATGCCAAGAAGAAGTCAAATTGATTTTTATGTGAATTTTGAGACACCCCCCCCCAAGGGTATAAAATGAAGAATCACTTTATTTGATATATAGACTAGAGGAAGCAAAAGGAGTTATGTAGATCATGGCCGAAAAGGAATGCTAGAACCACACGATTGCGCAGGAGTATCTAGCAAGGAAGTCATGTAAACTATGGCTTTATTTCCTTCTTATGTTGTCCTAAGCAATTTTATAATTTAGGACTTCCTCTGTCTTTGTGTGTAAACAGGTATATGGTACTACCTACCGTTTGTTCAACTCAACACACAGTGTTGGGTCTTTAACTCTGTATTTGGGAAGATCGAGCGTGTCACCATCCTCCTGCTCCTCTTCCTCCTCCTCCACACGCTCAGAGCTCCATTTGCTGTGTGACGACTCTTTGGAGAGTTCTCCATGGGCTCTAGCTGCCATTTCTTCCTCACAGTAACCCGGTGACCATCAGCTTCATTTTATGTGTGTGAAAAAATTGAGGCCTGGAGGAATTCAGTTAATGTGCACAAGCTCATAGGACAAAGTGACATGTTCAGGAAGCTCGTCACAATCAAGCATGACAGTGATTTGTCTGCCTCTCCGTGCCTTGTCCTGGATGTGGGCTGAGAATTGTGATGCCATCTAATGACGGTGCCCTGTGGCAACATTCACAAAGTGAAAAGCAGTAGTTTCCTCCAGGGTGAATCTTTCATGAATCATGTTTTATGATTCTGTGTGAAAGTCCACTAATGGGAATTGTGTATCTTACAAAATTCTTATAAATACATACCAAGAGATGCCAGCTGTCATGCTCTGAAGAGCTCCTCATGACTGTGGTTTTATTACTATGCTAATCTTGTTTCTTCCGGGCCTCGGATTCTGAAGATGACCTATCCTGGCTGTCAAAATGCCTGCTTTCTACTGAAAAATAAGTGGTTCGACCATTGAGATTAGGTTGAAATTGTATTTTATAAACTGAAAATGCAGAAGTAGCTCACTACTTTTATTTCAGTGGACAACATAATACTTAGGAGAAGTGGAATTGATGACATAATAGGAAGAATTTGTACTTATTAAAAAGAATAACCTGAAAAGGCCTCTTCAGGCCATTTAATATGGTCAGCCTGAAATAGGAGCTCCTTAATGAAGCGTTTTATATGGGGAGATAATGTGTTATGTAGGCATAACTTAGAGCCTGAAGCCTGGAATTTTTCTAACTATTGTTGAATAAGACACACACTGCTGGTTATTAGGTGCATGTCCTTAAAAAATTCATAGTCAGTGAAATTACAGTAACTGAGTTTTTCTGATTCATGAGGTGGGAAATTCTTTGAAAAAAAAAATTCTATCAGTGATATCAATGGCCAGTTATCTTAACACAACTTTTTCTTAATAGTTTGGTAGTTGTTGTGGTTCATTGCAAAAGGAATCTTGGAGTGAACAGAGCTGCATAGTACCCTTGTGTTTCATATCCTTGACCTTCCCTTAAATTTGACGACATTGCTATGGTTTGTACTGAAATCTCCTGGGATGCTGAGCTCCAAAGGAGCTATTGCTCTGGGTCTGTTGGATTTCTTAGAGAATCTTTCTTCCTTAGTCTTCTGTTGACAAAAGCACTTGCTATGGTGATGATCATTTAGTTGTATGGGTTTAAATAGGGCCTCGAATACCATTTGGAAAATTGGGGGTCTTTAAAACCGTTGTTTTCCTGGATTCTGATTGGATACTTGGGGCACATTGCAGGGAAAAGGGATGATCCCTTCAGAGAGCAGATGTATCTGTCCAGGAGGACTGATTTCTAAATAAGTTTAAATGCCCTTAGTGTCATTTATGATGGACTTATTTTTATTGTATTTAGGATCTGGATATTGGGAGGCCAGTTTTCAGTCTAAAATCACCTATGCATAGTTGATTAGACAACCAGTGACATGCCATGTATTTTTAGGGAGAGACTCTAATAGGAAAGCTTTTCTCAGTTGGCAACAAAGATGAGTAAGTCATCAGACTTTCTATACTGCCAGTGACACATTTAAGAAAATAAAAGGAAATAATAAAAGAATTCAAGGCAGGAAGTGCCTTGAGGAGGCAAATATTGAAGAAGCCAACCAGATAAAGCTAAAAATATGTCAGGTAGAAAGGAGGATCCAATTTTCCTTTTGACTTTATATTTGTGTTTTAAATACTAGTTTCCTCCTGAGTTAAAATATCATTAGATTTCTACATATACAAAATAATTCAAGAGCATTGTTAAATTCAGCTAATAAAGGAAAAGTAGTGGAAGAATAGAACATTTGAAGGGTAATTGAAAATAAGAAATATTACATAAATATTACATAAACATTTTTCATGCTCTTTGTACCTTAGAGTCCATTTAATTCTCAAGCTTAGCTCCTACAGAACTTTTATTATGTAATTAGTATTACCACTTAGTGTTGATTATTTGTCAGCTTTCTCCACATTCATATGAAGAACATGTTTGCGTGTCTACATACATATATGCTGTAGGTTTATTTGTATTGTACGTAAAATGTGTATCATTTACAGTCTTGGACTTTACTTACCTTAATACGTCCTAGAATCCCTTCTTTTTCTTTTCTGTGGTTTATTTTGTTCTCTGTTTATTCTCTTCAGACAATTTGAGTTTTGTTTTCATTACTTCTTTAATAATTAAGGGATTTCAGGCCTAAATTTTTCAAAGTTTACCTGTGAATCCTAGATTTGTTATGAAGTGTTCTTGTCCTCGTTACTTTTAGATATGGTATGATTTCTATTTCCTCTTTGACCCTCTATTTACAAGAGTTTCTGTGTCTTCCAAGTTCTTAAATTATAAAACCCTTTTTAGTATTTATTTCCAGGTGTTACTGGTTATAATTAGAAAATATGATGAGTAAATAGCTTTAGGTTTAAAAAAATCTGATAAAATTGTCTTTATGGCCCCATACAAGATCTCTATGAAAGGTCTGATTAATTTAAAAATCTATGTATCTGTGTATGTATACACACACACACACACACACACACACACATATTTTGTCATTTGTTTTTAAGTATATACCCAGAGATTCTAATTTAATTTGTCTAAGAATTGTCTGTGCTTTGGAGTTTTCAAAGCTTTCCAGGTGATTCTAATATACAACCAAGGCTTAGGATCACTGCCCTAATAAAATAACATTCTAGTCCAGTGGTTCTCAGAATGTGGACCAGTTGCACCAAGGTCACTTAGGAACTTATTAGGAATACAGATTCTTAGCCTTACTCTAGATCTACTGAATTAGGAACTTGGGGGCAAAGGGTATCCAGCAATACATATTTTTAAAAGCCTGTAAGATAATTCTGATACTCATTAAAGACTGAGAGCCACTAATCTGTACCAGGGGCTCAACAGTAGGGTTGGTTTTGTCCCCAGGAAGACATTTGGTAACATCTGGGAACAGTTCTTGGAATCACAACTTGGGGGTGGTGGTGGAGGAGACAGCTACTGCTGGCATTTGGTTGGTAGGGCCAGGGATCAGGGCACTGGACAGTCACCCAGAGTAAAGAATTATCTGGCCCAAAATATCAATAGTGCTGCTTTTAGAAATTGATCTGAACTGTGATTTCTCAACATGACTTTCTCACGACCACCATTTGGAGAGCTTTTAAAAAAAAAATCCCAACTTCACATGTAGCTTAATTGGCCATTGGTGAGGGCATGGCATCACATTCTAAAAATCTATCCATGTAATTACATTTGCAGACGTGATTGAAAACCACCACTATGATGTTGTTCTGGTCGGTACTCTTATAATAAAACTCTTATAATGGATGGGTCAAAGAGATTCTGAACCTACTGATCAATTTTAATACAAAAAAATGGAGAAGTAGTCATTATTTTTTTTAAAGATTTTATTTATTTATTTGACAGACAGAGATCACAAGTAGGTAGAAAAGCAGGTAGAGAGAGAGAGGAAGGGAAGCAGGCTCCCTGCCAAGCAGAGAGCCCTATGCAGGGCTCGATCCCAGGACCCTGGGATCATGAACTGAGCTAAAAGCGGAGGCCTTAACCCACTGAGCCACCTGGGTGCCTCAAGAAGTAGTCATTATTACCTTTGGATGTGATGCAGAAAGGAGTGTAAAACACTAGATCTAGAAGTCTAACTACCATGTTAGAGGTACATTCTAAAAATGACTGTGAGGATGTCATTAGCAAAATCCAGAATGTGGAAACTCCAAGACCAATGATACAGATTTTTATCAAGAAATAATGCCAACAAGGAAAAAAGATGAGAGAACTGTTCTTAAGAGAAATTTAAGCTACTTAGCAAATTTGTGTATCTTGTTTGGATCTTGATTTGAAAGAGTAACAGAAAAACAAAACATTTTTGAGAAAATGGAAAATTTGAACGTAAAATATGATATTTCACAGAAGTGAATTTTATGTGTATGTATATTTTTTGGAATTGTATGTGGAGGGGTAACTAGAGATTATAGGTAGAACAAGATTGGCCCTGTGTTGATCGTTGTTGACACTGTATGTTGGGTATATGAAGATTTATTATAATAATCTCTATACTTTTGTTTATCTTTGAAAAATTCCATAATAAAAACAATGAGAAGGAATATCTAAGCATGTGAGAGGAAAAGCAGGTGAGAGAGAATGGTGTTAGAAAAACTGTCAGGACAGTAGGTGTTTCCACAGTGTAAAACAAAAACAAAAACCAACAGCAGTCCATTGAATTTGGAACATGAATGTCATTTGATGGCATTAGCAAATCTGTTTCATTGGGGAAGTGGGTCTGAAAGCAAGACTGGAATGCACAGAGAAGTGAGAGGGTGATCATGAGGCACATTAAGGGGGTGAGCAGGAAAGGAGAATATGGCCAAGTGTGTTAATTATGTTTGAGATAGGATAAGGTTATGTGTGTTTGAATGATGAAAGAGATCCAGTAGAGGCAGAGACAGTGAGTCTCAGGGAAGAAACAGGGAGCATGCATAAGCATTGGTTTCCATGCTTATGGAACCATCTCAATGGGTTGGCATAGAGTTGAATTTGGATAATATATATAATATATATAATATATATAAATTACTTAATTTATATATATTAATATTAATTAATTAATTAATATTAATTAATTACTTAATTTTACTTCTACCATATTAACAAATTATTGTAATGAGAGCTTTGGAATTTGTGTATGTGTGATGCTCATTCAAAGTTATTTCTCTTCTTGGGTACCTTTTTTTTTGTTGATGTTTGTATTTTTGGTGGTCCTTATACTTTTCTACCATCATTTTGCAGATTGTTATAATAAAGCACTAAAATTAATATAAGAACATATTAATTTTCTTATATAAATGTTCTTATATTTCCGTAGTGTTTCATATATCTAGGACAGAATTTAGAACCACAAGTAATTATATGTGTATGTTGAAATAATAAGATATTAAACTATATGTAAACTCATAGCTGAATACTTTAATGGACCTAAGTTAAATAAGTCAAGAATGTATTTAGTGGGAGAGAGGGAGGGAGGGAGAGTCAGACAGGAAAGAGGTGGGCAGTGGGGAGGCAGAGGGAATGAATGGAAGTGGAAGGAGAAAATGATGAGAGAATACATTGAAATTAAGAGTTTATTCAGGACAAACTTATGTTGATCACTGTTACTGTTATTTCTGGTATTTTTATTTCTAGCTATACTGTCTCATGCCAGAAAGTATAACTTTATCTAAAGGCTTTCCATTTGCTTTTCTCTTGTAATTGGCTTGAGAAAATAGAGTCCAAGAATGACACGTGATAAAAATCGGGCTTTTTTTTTGTTTTTTTTTTAACCAGAACCGTTCACTATGAAGGTGGTGCTGTATCCGTTCATGCACGTTCCCTGTGGAGACTAGAAACACTAAGAGTTGCGTAAGTAGAATTTGTGAATAGAGCTGAGTGCTTCAAGTGTACAACAGACTTCCAGTGCTGTGAACTTGAGCTTTTATGTAAAAGCTCATGTGAACAACTACAGAAAACAAGCAAATGAAACAAGCAAACAAGAAAGTGCTGGAGCGTTTCTCTCCTCTTGCCCTTCTTCCTACATTTATTTTGCTCTCTTTAGCCTAAATTCACCAGGCGGTATGCAGTAATTCTATAATTCTACATGGTCTGCTCTTGTCTTTAGCCTGATTTGTTTGGGTAACGTCCTCTCATCCCTGTCTGTGCATCTCCTAGCAGAAGGTCCTTCTAGGACAGAGTGATGTAAGGTTTGGAAAGAGGACAGCTGGTTTGCAAGCCTGTTATACATTTCAGGTCTGACATTGGGTTTAACAGTCTAATGGGCCATGAAAAGCAGGAAACTTGAACATGACCAAGAGTACAAGGAGGGTCGTTACTGACAGTCACTATCCTTATTTACAAATACCTTGATAGCTGAGTAAGAAATCTGGATTGCAATATGAAGTCACTGTGTATTCGTTCATTATACAAACAAATACATATATATTCATATGCTTTTTTTTTCCTTTTTGGTGGCTTCAAAAAGTTGTTCAGAGGTTGACTTTTAGTTCCTGTAGATAAATGTGATATTGATGATAAAGGTGTCATTTTGAATTATTTTGAATAGAATTAAAATATTAGTCAGATTTTTTTGTTGTTGTTGATTGGAAGGTTCATTCCTTTGCCTACAGAGCAGTAGGTTTTCAGTGTATTTGTTCCCAATTACATTACACTTTTAGGAAATTAATGATTTAAAGTTATAGTTTCCATGAATGGCTATAGGGAACTATCTTAGTATAGAATAGCTATCTTTGTAAGGCCTACTCTTTTGAGATTAATGCTTATCTAATGATGATTAAAAGTTTAGTTGTTTTTGCTTATATATCCCATACATTAGTCTTGAAACAATTTGAAAGGTGCATCCTTGAACATTGTGAGGTTTGACATTTGCATTTTTCATCATAGTTTTTTTTCATTATCAGTTTAAATAGATGCATAGAATATAAATTATGGTGTATTATAGGAAATTATTTTTTTAAAAGGTTTTATTTGAGGGAGAAAGAGAGTGTGAGAGGGGAGAAGGTCAGCGGGAGAATTAGACTCCCCATGGAGCTGGGATCCCAATGCGGGACTCGATCCCAGGACTCCAGGATCATGACCTGAGTGGAAGGCAGTTGCTTAACCAACTGAGCCACCCAGATGCCCCAGAAGTGATATTTTAAAATGAAATAGCATACCACTCTTTTAAAAGTATCTCATTGACTCTAAATACTGCTATGATTTAATACCCATCTTTGTTTATTTAAAAATACTTGAACATAGTCTACCTTAGCAGTGGAAATTATATACTCTTTCTCATTGTCATGATATTTGTTATTCACCCATGACAGAATTCTTTATTCTAAATCATTTTTTTTAAGATTGAAAGACTGCTTTTGCTCACTCTAGCATATATCTAAGCAACAAAAATATGTAGGTAAAATATTTTTACATTTCTGGTGATAGTAAGTCTGTAACTTTAAAAAGTTCTTCTATATTAACCCCATTAATTGTTAATTAGCTGATAAATTTTTCCATCTAAATACATAGCTGATGAAATTACCTAAATACTAAAATTTTTGGTACACATTGAACTTGAAAGAAAAATTTTACTGGAAATGCATCTATGAAGATGGAAAAAGAAGTGGTGGCCTCATAAAATGAAGTGCAGGATCTCAGAGCTTTCATGTGCTTCATAAATGAGTCAGAGAATTGAGGGAAAGGGATTTTAAAGACGTACAGGTATTTCCTTTACCTTGTGTTTTATAAAAATGGCAGCTTAAATAGAGAAATAGTTAAAGTGAAGTTGAGATAGATGTTGCCACCATTGGAAAACAGACTCCGGATGTGTTTTCAAATTTATAAATATCCCTCCCCTTCATGATCATGTGCTTAAAGAAATGGGTTTGTTTTTTAGTTGTTTGTTTGTTTTGAGCAAAGGAGGCCATAAATACGTCTCACTTTGTAGATTAAAAAACCTGGGACATCTGGGTGGCTCAGTGGGTTAAAGCCTCTGCCTTTGGCTCAGGTCATGATCCCAGGGTCCTGGGATGGAGCCCCCCTCACCTGAAAACCAGGCAGGGCTTCCTTTTTGTTGTCAACGTTGTTTTTGATGAACTGTAATTACATAAATCCAGGTCTTTTGCATATCCTTCCATGAAGGGGTCTCGATTCTATTTCTCTACTCTTGCCTATTGTTTGAAGTTTGAAATGGCATTTGTGGGGTCTGTTTTCACTTGAATGGGGGAGGGGAATGAGAATATAGAAAGAAGCTGATCTCCAGGTCAGTCAGAGGTGAAAGGGGGCACATCTGCTGATTGCCTCAGAATCCAAACAACAGCAAGGACTTTGAGCAGCTCGCAAAGCAGGTAGTTTTTCAACCATTTAACAGAGAAAAGAGAGCTGTTTCTCTTGGACTCCGTGACCCTTGATTTGCACCACTTCATCCTGCTAGAAAAGCAGGAGGTTCACTTGTAATGAATGTGATTATGTTAAGTGTTTTTTCAGGTTCAGGTTCTGTTGAATTTTTGAACTACTTTGACTTCATTGTGAACGCACACATTAGACTACACTGACTTTACACAGCTTCTTACATGCATTGGCCATGTAAATACTCGTGTTTTTCTTTGTACTTAGAAGATGATAGTCAAACATTCTGCTTATGTTTATAACAGAATTTTATACCCGAAGGTCAGTATTTATACTATATAACATTTGGGATATTCTTTTTTTTTCCTCCAACCAGGTCTCAAACTATATATTCGATATAATTTATGCAGCCTAGTAATTATGTATTTTATATCAAATACTCCTACAAATAAAATTAATACTGTCAAAAATTTTTCGGTATCATGAACATTTTAATAAGGTAAATTTTAACATTGGGAGTTAAATATAATAGAAAACACATTCCAGTATTGTAAAGCTATTAGAACATTGTAAGTAAAATACATGTTGGTTTCTGTAGTAGGAATGATAATTGCAATTAAAAATATGCATTATGTATGCTTCAAGCCCGCTTTCTTATATGTTACAAAGAACCCACAAAATCAAAGGTGGATGTATCATGACGACTGACCAAATTACTTCCTGATCCTTTGAGGTCATTTCAAGTGAATATAGGTAATACATAGGGAATAGTTTTCTGTTGTGTTACCATAGGAAATTACTTTCTATTTCTATGTTACTGTTACTGTTTTCAGCTTTTACTAAATATTTGTGGACCTCTGATTTTCCTAGGCTTGTCCTCCTTTCTTCTGGGCCATGAGCATTTGAGGCCAGCTAATTTGAATGGCTATACACTAAAGAAAATGTACCTAGACTTTTCAGTGTTTTGCTGATAATTGGCCAGATTCTCTTGGTGATTTGATAGGAGTGCTTGTAAATATGCACCCTATTAAGTAGATTTGTACATCATATGCAGAAAACCCTCTAGAAAATCTGGTACAAAGTATTGGTTGGTCCAAATTTGGAACTGTTTTGAAAATGGAGTTGTTTTTTATGATAATTAAGATGAGTCATTACTTAGAAAAAAAACATTTAGATGGTTCTTCAAATAATGAAAGTGAATATTAAAAATATTGTGTTTTTCATAGCATCTGCAAAGAATACACTTATTTTATAAGAGGGGATAAACAAAGCTTGTTCCTTTACCAGACTAGAAATGATTTAATATTCTCTTGCTGGTAAGCAAATTTTAATTTCATTTTTAACAATACCATGTTATTAGTAGGGTTTATTGGCACATGGTTATTACTTTAGTTGGGGGACTTGTCCAAATTAATTGCCTTTATAAACAAAACCATGTAATAATGATCTTATCACAGTATCACTTTGTTAGTTTTCCCTGCTAATATTCAAAGTGAAAAATCCAAGTTAGGAAATCAACATAAAATGACTTACAGTTTACTAAGATTGGTGAATTTGAAAAAACTGTTCTCAACTTGTAGAGTACAAAAGGCCCTATATTTTTTGATGACCTTTTTAATCATCTTATATTAAAACAAGCTTACAAATTAATAAAATCATGTTAAAATTCTCCACACTTTCAGTTTTTGTCTATTTGATTCATTACATAGTGATAAAAGCTTCCACTGTGATTGTTTTTATATTTAATTATCTTTTACTTTTGTCTCATGTTCTCTTTTCCATTGCCCTGTGAATCTTCATGACATGCGTTCTTTTTAGAGTATGTTTTTTCTCTTTATAAAATACCTGATTGTATATCCCCTTTATGCTTTTTACCTTAAATTCTAATTTGTGTTTTTTTTTAAGGATTTTATTTATTTATTTGACAGACAAAGATCACAAGTAGGCAGAGAGGTAGGCAGAGAGAGAGAGGAGGAAGCAGGCTCCCTGCTGAGCAGAGAGCCTGATGTGGGGCTCCATCCCAGGACCCTGGGATCATGACCTGAGCCTAAGGCAGAGGCTTTAACCCACTGAGCCACCCAGACATCCCTCTAATTTGTTTAATATCAACTTTACCATCACTATTTCCTTTTGAATTTATATGCCTGATAAATATTTTTTTTCATTCATTTTTTGCTCTTGAAAAGCTTATTTGATTTTCAGCATAATTCTTATCAGTGTTAAGAGGCCATCCTTGTTTTGCACATAACTGATTTAACTGAAAGGTGTCGATATCAGAGCCATGTTTCAGTACCATAGTACGCACAAGGTTCACACACATGTGACTTTCAGTTAACACAGCACTGCACAAAACAAGGAGGGTCTGTATCTTTATTTCTCTCTTCTCCCCTATCTGGAAGTCATTTCAAAAAGCAAATTTTAATGATCATGACTTGGCTTTTTATCTTTTTCCTGCAACCTTAGTTTGTGTGTTGTTTTTTGCATTTTATTTTTTTCCTTTTTTTCTCTCTTAACCTTTTTAGAACTCTCATTTTCTTGGTTTGTCTTTTTTGTTGATCAGTTTTGAATGATATAATTGTTCCACATTATTAAATTTTAATGCATAGGAATAGGTTTCAAGTAAATGTATACTTTAATTTATATATATGAGTTCCAATCAATCATAATTAGGCATTGACTGAATTACCACTGTTTTTCAAGTCTGCAAATTCAACAGAAGTTTTTAACTAGTAAATTCTAAAGTGTTCTTTAAACTGATAATTGCCATATCTGTGACTAGTGATTAGACGTTAACTTGGACCACAAGTCCTTAGTCATCTTTGCATGGGGCAGTAAATAGTATGGGTGGCGTTATATTTAAAATCAAGGTCTTTGAGTTAAATTTTGCTTCAATTTACTATTAGCTGTGTAAGACTGACTATTACTTAGTCATTCTGGATAACCATTTTGTTGTTTGTGGAGTGAAATTCACACCACCAACATCACAAGGTATTTGAGAACTTTAAATGAGACAGTCTATGATAAGCAAAGTTCCTTGTCCCAACACATACATCTTAATTGCTTTTTCTCCTGTGATTGTGGATGCTATTGGATCAAGTCTTAACTGTGTTGTTAGGTGGAGTGGAAGCCACATAAGATGGGGACAGCCTTTCCGACTACGCCATGTCACAACAGGAAAATACTTGAGTCTCATGGAAGACAAAAGCCTTCTACTCATGGACAAAGAAAAGGCTGATGTAAAATCAACGGCATTTACCTTCCGATCTTCTAAGGTAAGACAGAAAATATAATTTTGGTTTACCTGTAATTATGTCCCCACCACATTTCTTTTGGTGTTAGAAATGGAAAGAGAAAGGATGTGAGTATCATTTCTCTTGGCATTTTTTGACATGTATTTCTAAATTTCCAGTTTCTCTTCCATCCATTCCTTTAAAACTCATTTCCTAAACCACTAAAACCTGCCCAAGAGTCTCACCTGCTTTATAGTTCTTTGGTTGCTTTCGTATAAGACATTCATCTAGCTCATTTCTGTTTACTTAGGATTTGACAAGTGCACTTAGCACAAACTTCATGCTGTTGTCCTATAGCAATATGTTGATAAAGCATGTTGGAACCTCAGAGGCCCATTTACATATCTCCTCTTACACACAGACCTTTCTTCTTAGGTCTTTTGAATCATTTATAGGGGAAAAAAACCTATAAGAAAAACTCTTTAGATCTCTAATTAGAATTCCTCTGAACCAGATGATGAGTAGAATAGGAAAAAGCACATGCATCAAAGTCAAGTTGGATTGCTGGTGCTCCAGCCCAGCTGGTCCCCTCAGGACCTCTCGTGTGGTCCCCAGCCTACCAACCCCACGATGCAATGGATTCCCACTCAGGCTTCAGCAAAATAACAAACATCTTGAACAGTGAGGTGTCTCTGGAATAGTCGAAAATCACATGTTGAGTTGACAGATGCCAAGCATCTACTGTATTGATTTTGGTCATAATTATATACTTGTGTCCTTAATCTCCTGAGGAATATAGAACTTGAGCAGAATGGTAGGAATGAAGCTGGATTACTGATTAGCTTCTGTCGGAGAGCTGCAAAAGCTGATGTCCCTGTTGTAGCTAAAGGAAGCTTGGATGAGTCCAGAAGTAACTGTGAGAAGACAGTAGCCTGAGTACACTTCCCTAGTGCCATTCTGTTAGTTCTCCTGCTTTGCAGTATGCAGAGTGGTGGTAGATGGTCCACACTCTTGAGTTCCCTAGAGATCTCTGGGAGAGACGGCAGTATAGATCCCTATTCTATACGGTGGGAGTAGAGACCTGGAGCTCAGACAGGGCTCACATGTTTCTGTTTCTTGTGTGGACCCATAGAGGGCTCTGAATGTTGTATTTCATGGACCTCTGGTGGGCCTGGTGGGCAGTTGCTCTTTGTCTCTCTAGATGGAAAGCACAATTGGTCTTTTTGTGAATGAGCTTAGTGCTGAGGGACTTTTTCTTCAAGCCTAACTAAGCACAAGGGTGGGAGTTTGTTAGTTTATCCATTATCCATTACCTCAGTCCAAAAAGGGAAAAAAAAAATTCAGCTCAGCAAAGAGGAATTAGTTAACTGATGGTAGAAGCCCTTTTTAGTAAAAAAAGATGGTACCAATTAAAGCGATACAGAGCTTTAAGACAGAAAATTAGAAGAACTAAAGGAAATGCATGGCCTCCCAAGGGCAAAATATAATTTAGCAAAATATAATTCAGCAAAACAAAATCCCAGAGAAGAAGAACTGAACAGACATATGACAATGAAAGATGTTGGAAAAGTTTTTCAAGCTATAGCATTTACAGGGGCAAAATCTAGCCAAAATTGGAGGTGAAAGGGAAAAAGTCAAAGGGGCAGTAAGTGCTCTGATTGCCTCCCATGAACCAGAAGGTGAGTAATATTTTTTAAAACTGAAAAGTCAGGTAATGAAGTGTAAGATTTAACAGTAAAAAGGCAAACACTAAAGTATAATGAAATTTTACTAAAAAAGGTGGTGAAGGAGAGGGGATTTGGTGAAAAAAAGAGGAAAATACTACCGCTATGTTCGTCCGTAATCCAATCCAATAGAAAGAGGACAAGGCAAAAAGAATTGTAGACACACACAGCCACAGAAACCCACAGTCAACAGAGACAGGAGGCCACATAGCAAATGACTAGAAAACAGAAAAATATAAAAACAGAAAACCTAAAATGTGACAGAGTAGAGGTCTCATGTATTTGCCTTATCAACACATAAAAATGGGCTAAAATCACAATTTAAAATAAAAATTTCATTTTGGATCATGACATATAATTGATGCTGACTTTAAGAGATACTTCCAAAGCAGTTTTATTTGGAAAGTTTGTAAATTAAAAGATGGCTCATGGAATACCAGGAAAATACAAATAAAAACAAAGAAGTATCTGATTTAAAATTAGATGAGGAGAAATTCACGTAAAAGTATTGAGTGAGACAAAGAATACTTGTATCATTGTATCAGTGCAGTTCCCTGAGGATGTAACAGTTAATCAAATCTATGTACCAAATAAAATTACATAGTATTCATATTCATTAAACCAAACCTGTAGGAGATACAAGAGGAAATAAACAGAAAAACTAGTGGCAGGAAACATGAAGTCATTGTTTCTCAGTTCAGATAGACAGATAACATACAGAAGATGTAAATGTAATGTAATAAGGAATATATATGTATTGCACACCACTGAGGAATTTTAGGGTGTCCGAGCCTGGGGAGCCTACCCAGGGACCTTGCCCCTCCGCGGATATTCAGTCACTTTGAAACATTGAAGGACTGCCTCCACCTGGCTTGGGAACTCACTGGGACCCTTTCTTTCCCCACTCCTTGGCTTTTTAAAGACAATAATTGCTACATTTTTGTGACCTCTTATAGTTCTGCCAACTGTAACTGATCTCACTGAGTATCAAGACCCCCATTTTACAGGTGGGAGGACCAAGGGCAGGAGGGATGAATCACTTGTCCAAGTCACTGTGCTGGGAGTGTGGAAGAACCATGGACTGGAGGTTATCCCTGCCCCAAACCACCTGTCCAGCGTGGGTTTAAATAACGACAACTTAGCTCCAGGCTTGGAACCCTGAACTGACTAGTTCACTCATCCCCACCTACCCCCTTGCCTGGCTGCCCCCAGAGTCTGGAGGTGTGCCTTTCACCCTGCAGGGCCCCACACAGCTGACCCAGCCCTCCACAGGCTCCCAGGCAAAAAGTCAATATTTTGGTGTAGAAATCTGAATACTGAGTTCATCTTTCTGTTTTTGTTATTTCTGTAACAACCATATCCCAGTGATCTCTAAAAATCCTGTTTCTGTAGAAATCTGAATACTGAAACTGCCATTCTCCTTTTGTTCTTTCTGTAGCAATCGTGATTCTCCAGGAGGTAATTGGGTGCCTGTGGCAAAATGGGGATAGGTTATTCACATGGATATGGGAATTGCAAAAGAGAAATGTGCATTGACATATTTTTAACTTTGTTGTATACATATAGCCACTGAACACACATATACCTATTATACATATATGCACACATACATGTTCATGCCTGAACACATGAACATATATGAACATACACATAGCAATGTAATTTTTCCTAATGAGGGGATATTGTCTCCCTGATATAAAACCTGTGCAAGTTAACTTCATTATTCTTTGTCATGGCAAAAAAAAATGGAAAAGACTCAAATATTCAACAAATATAGTTGATAGCTAAGTGGTATTAGCTATCAGAATATACTGATCTGGGAAAATATCCATCCTAATGCCCAATATGTCCTAAAAAGAAAATCATAATGTAATTTTAAAAACTTTTTTTTATTTTTACTTAAAAAAGAAATTCTTATGTGTGTGTGTATATATATATATGATTATATGACAGATGCAGAAGGATCTATACTAGTCTTTTTTAATTTTGAGTACTTTGGAAACATTAGAATGGAAGGTATATGAGAGTAAGTATGGAAAATTTTTTTAACTTTTTAAAATTTTTTAAAATTTTTTAACTTTTTAAAAAACAAATCTCTGGATTATTTTGCTTGTTACAATAGCCATATTTCTTTTGCAACAACAAAACATCAGTTAAAGTAGAAAACAACCATTGCACTGACATTCTTGGATGTTAAGTTTTATGTACATTGTTTTGTTGTTGGATGCCTAGAAATAGAAGTACTCAAAAACTGTGACTATTTTCAGAAGCTCTGGATAGAAGTTCTTGCTCAAAATAGTAGATTTTGAAACGTTTTCCTCCAAATACCTGTGCTAATATTCTAACAGTGTTACAGTATAGCTGGAATTTGAAGAATTTTTACTGGCTAGATCTTTCTCATCCTCTCTGCTTGGGGGTTCTGTTTCTGGATTTTGGCAACTGTGTAATGTCATAGCTTACACTGGACATAGAGCACAAGGATCCCAATGATACTTTGTAATGAACTATTAGATTTCTCTAAAGCTAATCTCCTATTAAATTACTCTAATATGAAGGTAGTTGATAATTCACTGTCCTCAACTCCCACTTTTTAAATTCACCATGATAATAATATATGATAACATGGTTGAGAGTAGTGAGGTAGAGGTGAAAGCCAGGAAGACATTTTACTTGTACAATCACAGAATTTTCATCTAAAATCACTAGCAAATTAGGTAATAGTTCTTTCCCATGATATAGAAATAGAAACTCCATCATTTCCTTCTAAAATTACATTTTTATTATGTATAATAATCATAAAATTTTTAAAGGGAATAAAGAAATATAGTAGGGAAAATTACATTCCCTTACTTAGAAACAACTGTATCATATGTATATTTCACTTATTAGCAAATAGATACATATTTGGATATTTAAGCTAATAATTAAAATTAAAAACTATTTGAGGAAAATCGTTTTCTGCAATTACACAATAAAGAAGCATTGAACTTAGAACCAATTGAAATAGAATAAAAATAGTCTTTAATTTTACATGAAATTATTCTTAAAACATTTTTTTATATTATCAAGATTTTAGAGGGGCGCCTGGGTGGCTCAGTGGGTTAAAGCCTCTGCCTTTGGCTCAGGTCATGATCCCAGGGTCCTGGGATCGAGCATCGCATCGGGCTCTCTGCTCAGCAGGGAGCCTGCTCTCTCTCTGCCTGCCTCTCTGCCTACTTGTGATCTCTCTCTCTCTCTGTCAAATAAATAAATAAAATCTTTAAAAAAAAGATTTTAGAGAAAATATTATAAATAAATTCTCTCATTACTTTGTTAATTATCACATTTGATCATGGCCCCTGATCTTTGAAATAAATATAGGGTTCACTTAAAGATGTATATATATATATATTTTTTTCCACTTAAAGGTATATTTGTTGCTTTTTTTTTTCTTCAGTCCTTTTTTTTAAAAAAAATTATTTGTTTGACAGACAGAGGTCACAAGCAGGCAGAGAGAGAGAAGGGGAAGCAACCTCCCTGCTGAGCAGAGAGCCTGATGCGAGGCTCCATCCCAGGACCCTGAGATCATGACCTGAGCCAAAGGCAGAGGCTTAACCCACTGAGCCACCCAGGCGCCTCCTTTAGTCCTATGGACAGAGTAAAAATGCTTTGTCATATCTTTATATATTTTTATTATACTATTTCCAATAAAAATAATGAGTACTTCAATTTCTGGAAGGTAGAGACTTTTTTTAATATAGCATTTCTTCGATTCTTGCTATGTTTTGAGTATACAATTAACAATGACTGTTGATTGTTGTAACTACTGTGTTGCAACTCAAGTCTTCATTTTTGATGAAAAACTGAACTTTTCTAGATCGGTTGAAAATATCAACTTTTATCTTGGATTTAGGGTATGGTTTTGGAAATTCTAGAAGTAAAAATCATCTCTCATGATTCTTTGTACTTAAATTAGTGGTCCCTTCTCTATAACTATTGAGACCCCTTTGAAAGTATATTCTTAAAGTATAGCAAATCATTAAGATTATTCTTAAAAGTTCAAATGAAAGTGGTTTAGAAAACTATTCTACTAGTTAATATAAGGAGCAATTGTTTTGTTTTTTCTTGATTGTCATTGGGAAGTCTTTGACACTAATATGAGCACTCAGTGACCAATCTCAAATTCACGATTTGGCAGAAGACTCAACAATTGTTGATAAGTACATATTTTCAGAATACTCGGAATAAAGTTATTTTCCGCTATTTTATAACCTATGTTCTCTTTTTTCCAGCTTTATTGAGATACAGTTGACATGTAACATTGTGTAAGTTTAAGATACACAATGTGATGATTTGATACATGTATAAATTACAAAGTGGTTATTTTGATCTTCCTTTAAAAATAACATTTTACTTAATGAAGGATTTAATTTGATTTATGTAAATTTTCTTAGACTAAGTATTCCTCAGTTTCTCTACTCCTAGAACTTGAACCATCACTTTCAAGTGTGTTGAAATGTCCATTTTAATCATTGGTAGGTCTTGCCAATTACAAATGTATTATACTACCCCCAAGATGTAATTTTTCTGTAGCTTAATATGTCTCTAAAATATTCCCCAGTGGATGATTTTCTCCAGTTTTCTCTTTTCCACACACCCTAAACAAAAACCTTTTGCTGCTGAAATGTTGGAATACTTACCTCAAAAAGGCTGCCATTGAGATGACAGGACTTATGGATCATGTGGCAGAAATAGAACAAAACTTTTCAAGACATAGTTTTCAGTATGTCATTTTTATTTGGGGTTTTTACAATTTTTGGTTCAAAAATTTTTTTTCTTTTTTTTTTTATATTTTATTAATTCATTTGACAGAGAGAGAGATCACAAGTAGGCAGAGAGGCAGGAAGAGACAGAGAGAGGGGGAAGCAGGCTCCCCGCCGAGCAGAGAGCCCGATGTGGGGCTCGATCCCAGGACCTTGGGATCATGACCCAAGCCGAAGGCAGAGGCCTTAAACCACTGAGCCACCCAGGTGCCCCTCAAAAATGTTTAAAATGTTTTAAAATATACACACACAGTGAAACTAAGTGTAACAGCTAACAGTTTATTATATGCCGAGTAATGTGCTAAGCCCTTGCCTCCATTATCTTATTTAATCCTAGATATGAAGCTTAGATAATATTTTTAACCTTCATTATGCAGATGAGAAACTGAGGCTTGGATGGGTTATGTGACAGTTTCAGACTCCAGACATAAATACTAGAACTAAAACCTCTTTTATTGTTATTATTATTTAGTATTTCTTCCTGTTTCACTTTTTTTAAATGTAATTTTATTTTTTTCAGTGTTCCAAAATTCATTGTTCATGCACCATACCCAGTACTCCATGCAATATGTGCCCTCCTTAATACCCACCACCAGGCTCATCCCCTCAGCCCCCCAAAACCCTCAGTTTTTCTCTCAGAGTCCATAGTCAATTAAAGATTTAATAATAATAATAATGATAATGATAATGTCAGCTAGAAAAGGTACATTGCTCACCTGTGATCATCTGACTATTATGGATGTTGATTGATTAAATAGCTGAAAAAATAAAAGCAGAGTGAATTTTTTTTCTTATCAAAATAGTTACACAAAATCATCAGTGGAGATGGATTTTGCATTTAATCAGGATTAAATTCAAAATGAATTTTTTCAGTCACCCTTTTTCAAGGAGTATTATGGCATAATAAAAATAGCCAATTATCGTTTCATAGAAGATATAAAAATCCAGTTAGAATTTTTATGCTGATCCTTTTTAGTGGCAGTCAGCTCAAGAATGAGCTCAGGGAAACCTTCTGTGGTTAAGATGAGGTATATCAGTCAAAGTTCAACCAGAGAAGCAGAGCCAGCATGAGATATGTGTATACTAAGGGATTTTTATTATGTAAATTATCACAATTTATGAGATTTATGAGATTGAGCAAGTCTGGAGTCCATCCTGCAGGTGGCTGGAAAGGAAGATCATGATTAGGAGGGAACCCCACGGGGCTAGCTGCTTGCAGTCTCTGAGCTCAGGGAAATCCTAAACCCTCCTTAAAGGGCCCACCTGATTAACTGTCACTCATCCAGGGTATTTGCTCACTGTCAACTAAAACAGGGACCTTAAGTACATCAGCAAGATCTTTTCACTTTTGCCATATAATGTAATCTGATCATGAGTGCTATCCCATCATTTTTATTGGCCCAAACCACACTCAGGGAGTAGGGATTACACAAGGTATCAGAGAGCTTTTCCTAAGGCATTTCCCTGCTGCTCAAAGACCCTTCCAGAATAAGAAAATTTTCAAAGCCCTTCTCTCCACAAACCCACCCACCAGAGTGTCTCCTCATGAGACACCAGGGATTAAAAAAAATTATGTATTTTTTATAACCCTGCTTTGTATAGGCAAAGCTTAGCCTGATCTGTCTGTTCCAATAATTTCTCTAACCCTTTTGCATTTTTAGATTCTGAATTCTCAGCGACTATTTTGTATTAAAGTGTGGCACCATAAAGAAGCCCAAAAAATGTTGACCTTTTAATTTTCCTAACTTTAACCATTGTTTGTCTTAAGGAGAACTGGCTAGGACAAAAACAAACACTTCATCCTTTAAGGATAAAGGCCTTTTTTTGTTTGTTTGTTTTCCCCCCTTCCTGTCAGCCACCTGACAATAATTTGGAAGGATTTAAGGATGATTTCATTTAATGCTAGAAGAATTTCTCTGAACTACCTTGTCCATATAATAGGAACATAATCCTACATGACTAATTGAAAAATGTCAATGAGCCTCGGGGTGACTCAGTAGCTCAGTTGGTTAAGTGTCCAACTCTTGTTTTAGGATCAAGTCATGACCTCAGGGTCATGAAATTGAACCCCATGAGCCCCACATGGGCTCCATACTGGGTGTGGAGACTGCTTATGATTCTCCTTCTCCCTCTGCCCCTGCCCCTACACTCCTCTAAAAAATATCTGAATGAGCTTCATTTGGTTTATCTAATGCCTGTGTATCACTTAATATGGATAGTTGTCAGAAATAGTTTTGGCTTAATGAGCCAGTCTGGTATGCCCAAAGCCAAAATATCACTTAGTGTTTTTCGTACTGATCTTTTCTAATTCTAGAACCATTTTGATATTCATTAGGAAATTAGATTTTCTAAGCATTCATAAGTGGAATTATTTGAGTGTTAGGACTGGAAGTAGTTTACAAGTATATTTTCTGTGGGAAATCTGATGGGGTATATGATTTTCCTCCAAAAATTTATTCATCTAATAAATCTTTATCGAGAATCTAGTATTTGCAGGCACCATTCTGCTCCTGGGGATATGGGCCATTGAGGTGAAGGAACCAGACATATGATTCCTGCCTTAGAAAAACTAATTAATAGTTAAGTGGGAAAGAAGGCAGTCAAGAAGCAATTTCAGTAGAATGACAACATTTCTCTCATAGTTGAGGTATAGTGTGCTGTGGTTGTCTGTGAAGCAAGTGTCTGTCCAAAAAATCATCTAATAGTAAAAATGTAAGTTTTTTCAGTAACTCGAGACTATGTCAAAAAGCGTTTCCTTTTTGAACATTTTTATGGTTCTCAAATCTCAAGATTATTCTTCTAGGATGGACAATTAGACTATTTAAAAATTTATGGATGTTAGTGAATGCTAAGATAACAGTGAGGATCTAAACATTTCCTAATTTAAATGCAGGAGGTATGGGAATTAAATATTAGGTAGTCTTTGGAGAAGAGTTTCCACTTAATGACAAAATGCCTATTATGTCAGAGTGCTTTTAAAGGCAATCTGATCTTGGGGGTTCCTGGTTGGTACCATTGGTTAAATGCCCAACTGTTGGTTTTTGGCTCAGGTCATGATCTTAGGGTCTTGGGATCAAGCCCTACATCAAGCTCCACATTCAGGGTGGAGTCTGTCTGGGACTGTCTCTCTCCCTCTTGCACTCCCCACCTCATGCACATGTGTGCATTCTCTCTCTCTAAGTAAATCTTAAAAAAAAAAAAAAAAGGCAATCCGATCTTGAGACTGGAAAATTTCTGTTGATCTACTTTCAACTTCATTGACTCCTTAGTCTGTAATTCCAATCTGATGTTATGCTGATCCAATTAATTATATATTTCAATTATTGTTTCCATTTTGCTAATACATTTCATTTTATATAGCTTCTGTTTCCCAACTGAGATTTCCATCAGTTTATTCATTATGTGTACGTTTTCCTTTATGTCCTTGAATGTATTTTGTATTTATAATAGTTGCTTTAAAGTCTCTGTCTGCTCATTTTAAGGGCCATCTTTGCATCATTTCTGTTACTTGTCATTATTTTTTCTTTGGTGTGGGCCACATTTGGTTTTGTTTTCTTAATTTAGTATAGACCATCCTTTCTTGTTTTTCATGTTTACTTATTTTTGACAATATACACTAGATATTAGAAATGATAGGTTATAGAGATTTTTAGTTTTGTTAGGGATTTATTTTTTGCTGTAGGTTTTTTGTTTTGTTTTAAGAGTGATTTTAGTTTTACCAGGTATTTAACCCTGTTGGACTGAATCTCCAATTTTGTTCTTTCTTTTGCAGGGGTCAGTGGCTTGTATTTCTTCTATCTTATTTCAGCTATCATCTGCTGTCATTTTTGTAGGGCATAGTTTAGTGGTCAGCAAGAATTCGGTTGCATTTTATAAGCAAACTTGGCAGATACATTTTTGGTCTAGGATTTAGCTCATCTAATTTTCTGGCTGCTTGTGAACCCTAAAATGTGTTCTCTGATATCTCAAGCCAGGAAAGCAGCAGATTTCTTTCCCTGAGCTTCAGGCGATGGGCAAGGCATACCCCTGGGTAAAAGTCAGCTTTTAGAAAAATCACCTGGGTCCTGTTTTCCTCTAGAGAGAAAATATTCTTCAATTTCTCTCTGCTTTTGCCCCTCTCAAAGATCTTCAGATAGATTCGGGAAGTATTTTTTTATGTAAATTTTATAATTGTCATCTATGGGAGGATTAGTCCAACTTAAGTACTCTGTCATTTCCTAAAGGCAGAGTAAAGGAAACAAAAGCAGAAACAAAAGAATTTAAAAAACAGAGAAAAAAGAATAAAAAAGTGATGCCCAAACCAAAAGCTGCTTATTTTGATATAGTATCACTAATACAGTGTATTAGTAATATGATTACTTGCCTAATCTGGACACTGTACTTCTAGTAATACAGCCCAATTTTATGTTAGAGGCTTTTAGTAGCTGTCACATTCTTTTTTTTTTTTTTTTTAAAGATTTTATTTATTTATTTATTTGACAGAGAGAGTGAGCACAGGCAGAGAGGGGCAGGGAGAGGCAGAGGGAGAAGCAGGCTCCCTGCTAAGCAAGGAGCCCGATGTGGGACTTGATCCCAGGACGCTGGGATCATGACCTGAGCCAAAGGCAGCTGCTTAACCAACTGAGCCACCCAGGCGTCCCTAGCTGTCACATTCTTGACTCATGCTTATAGTTGTTCAAAGCATCTAGATTATTCTCACCTGGATTTCTCCTTCTCTTAAGCCTGACTTACAGAAAATGAAAGAAGGAAAGAGCATGAATGGCCTTTGTTCTTTTACACAGCAAATAATCATGTTACTTTTTGCTAATGTTACTTTAGCACTTCTTCCCTAACCTGAGGACCAGAGATAGTTAGTACCCAGTTTTCCTGAAATGTCATGATTAAAACTTTGAACCCAGAGAGTAAAGTGAACTGCTTCATAAAAACCAAACAAAACATAGCTTTACAGTTAGTAATTGTGGCTTCTCAAAACACAATCCACAGTCCATAAATAGACCACCAACTAATTCCCTTGGATAAAAGGAAAACAAAAAGTTAGAATGTTAGAGGCTCATTGGTTTTATTCTGAGGAGATAATTACATTGTTATATTTTTCCCTAGAATGTAATTTTCCCATCGATGGGTTTGGTGTAAATGGATTAGTAGTTTATCTTCTTTGACCGAATGAAGTTGGAATGGCTTAATAATCTGTTTTATGGCAGATTCTTAGAATAGTGTTTTAAGTTATTTGCATGATGGTTCAACCAACTTATAATTGTATTCATTTTCTTATATGACCTTGACTAATTGTATTAAGAATTTCAATTCATTTTAATTTTCAAATGTTGGAGTGTTTGTAACCAATTTAGAGTTATTAGTATAATGTACAAAACAAAATCTATCAAAATTATGTTTTCCTTGAATTATTCCTTTTTGTATAACAGCCGTAAAGTTTACTCCAAACTAATCTTCAAAACATTTGTGTAATCATTACAAAAGCCAAACAAAGAAAGACACAGATGAAATTTAAAGTAAATTCAACTCTACAAGTTAGACCAAGGAGAAGAATAAAAAAAAAACACAAAAGGAGGTACAACAACCAAAAGGACATTAGATTTTTTTTTTTTTTTTTTTGCTGTTATTTTAAGGACTGTATGTAAGGACTGTAAGAACTTGAAGACATGTGTGCCTGAAGACCAGAAGTAAGTGTGGGAGGGAAAACTGAAAGAGTGTGTTGAAGGAGGAAACATTAAAATAAGGAGGGACTTCCATATTTAGTTGGAATCAGAGGATTGGTTGTTTCTTCATAGCAAGGGGAGCTAACCCTAGTAGCCCTATAGGAGCGAATCATTCTCTAGTCCCCCTTGGAAGTTGCAGTTGTGGAAACTGAATTATAGCTTTGTTCAGATCAAAAGAAATCCTCAGTATTATTAACATCCTTAGTAACTCACCATCAACATTATCGACACCGTTTTCATAGTCAAAATCATTAAAATTTAGGTAAGTGTTTATTTTGTGCCAGGCACCGGGCTGAAGACTTTATATGCCTTGTCTCATTTTTTCTGATACCATGGGTGATATATTTTCATTAGCTTTATTTACAGATGAGAAAGTTGAGGCTGAAAAGGTTTACTTAAATTGTCTTCAGGTCACAGAGGTAATCAGTGGCAGAGATTGAACTCAGAACTGGATTTTCTGTTCCCTTAAACCTATGCCCTTAACCGCCAATAATGAAAAAAAAAATCTGGGGGCACCTGGGTGGCTCAGTGGGTTAAGCCTCTGCCTTCGGCTCAGGTCATGATTCCAGGGTTCTGGCACCGAGCCCCGCTTCGGGCTCTCTGCTCAGCGGGGAGCCTGCTTCCCTTCTTCTCTCTCTCTGCCTGCCTCTCTGCCTACTTGTGATCTCTGTCTGTCAAATAAGTAAATAAAATCTTAAGAAAAAAATCTGGAAAGAATATGAAGCCTAAGCTACTAACATTAAGAGCTCTGGTTTGGAGACCGCCTTTAAGCATTGTAAAATTTTATGTTAGGGCCAAAATAATTTCCTACCAGTATGAATAATTCAAGGTATGTTTATTTATATTTATAATTTCCCACTTTGATTTTCAGTATCAGTTGAACTGCTGGAATAGAGTATTTGACATTATTATTTTAAAGGATGTCTTATAAAAGTCTGTCTTTAAAAAGTCTATTATTTAAAAGGATGTCTTTTTAAAAAGATGACTTTTTAAAAGTCTGCTGACTTTTTCAAGGAACATATCTACAAAAAGACAAAGTTCTTTCAATATGAACTAGTACTTTGGGCACCTGGGTGAGTCAGTCAGTTAAGTGTCTGCCTTTGGCTCAGAACATGACCTCAGGGTCCTAGGATCAAGTTCCACATTGGGCTCCCTGCTCAGCAGTGAGCCTGCTTCTGCCTCTGCTGCCTCTGTCTTCTCTCAGGAAAAAATAAAATCTTTAAAATATATATATATATGTATTAAATGTATATATATGTGTAGGTATACACACAGAGGGAGATAATACATACTGGTATTTTTAGGACTTTTGCTTATCATCTTCTTTTTTTTTTTTTTTTTTTTCCCTTTCTCTCCTTAGGAAAAATTGGATGTAGGAGTGAGAAAAGAAGTTGATGGCATGGGGACATCTGAAATAAAATATGGAGACTCAGTATGCTATATACAACATATAAATACAGGCCTGTGGCTTACTTACCAGTCTGTGGATGTGAAATCAGTGAGGATGGGATCCATACAACGTAAGGTGAGATTATGTAGACATGCAATTTATAGCTGCCATTTTTTATGACAAAAATACACAAAAACGCAAAAACGGCAAGAGGTAGCTAACATTTTGAGCCACCTGCTAAACACGCAAAAAGGTCAGATCCCACCATAATCATCTCTTTGGTTTTTGTGAGGTGAACAATGCTGGATATTACATCATAGCTTTAAATAGTAAGCTAAGAAACACACTCTTTCCTGGATTCTAGCAGTCTACAGCCTCCTTCACTTTGTTCTTTGTGCTCCTGCCAGGGTTGTGTCTCTAAAATGCAGGAGAGCCCATGCATTCTAACTAATTAATTAATTTAAATTTAAAGGTGTACACTTGATTAAGTTATTAGATTTTTGTGCATTTTGGGACAACTTAGGTATGTGAATGTCCTTTTCCAACCATAAATGTCATCAATTCTAAAACAAATCAAGTATTTTCACCAAGAATTTGGTATCCAAATCAAGATATTCTATAAGTGTGAAAAATAAATAAGTATAAAAAAACAAATACACTGGATTTTGAAAGCAAAGAACAACAAAAAGGGAATGTTAAGTTCTTCCTTAACAGCTTTGTTCTGTTTATTTGTTGAAATAATAATATTTTGGATATATTAGGGTAAATCAAATATATAATTAAAATTTTACCTTTAAGAAAACCTTTCTTTGATGTGTGCTCTAGAAAAATTTACATATTTTAGAACACTTTCTGCCACCCCTTCTGATCCACCCCATGCTTCCTTCTAATTACGACCACATTGAAGGATAAATACTGTCATTGCTTATCATACTGGGGATGAGTTCTGTACAAGGCTTTTTATTTCATTTTATGGATGGAGATTTTATTGGGTTTGTCCTACTGCATCCTGTATGCAGTATCAATGTTATACACTGATATTTACCAGAAGGTTAAATGTTCAAAGTATGATTGCATAAATCACAAGGAACAGAAAGAGGAAACAAAGCAAAATTCTTAACTCAGATATACTCTCTTTGAGCTCTTTTCTAGCAACACATTGTCTTTATAGCTTTATTTATTTATTTTTTAAAAATATCTTATTTATTTGACAGATAGAGATCACAAGTAGGCAGAGAAGCAGGCAGAGAGAGAGGAGGAAGCAGGCTCCCTATTGGAGCAGAGAGCCCGACGTGGGGCTCGATCCCAGGACTCTGGGATCATGACCCGAGCCGAAGGCAGAGGCTCTAACCCACTGAGCCACCCAGGCACCCGTATAGCTTTTTGTAAAGAGTTGAATATAATAGGGGTGCCTGGGTGGCTCAGTGGGTTTAAGCCTCTGCCTTCAGCTTGGGTCATGATCTCAGGGTCCTGGGATCGAGCCCCGTGTCGGGCTCTCTGCTCATCGGGGAGCCTGCTTCTCCCACCCCCTCTGCCTGCCTCTCTGCCTACTTGTGTTCTCTCTCTTTATCAAACAAATCAATAAAATATTTTTAAGAAAAGAGTTGAATATGATAAATGGTTATAGGAAAAATGTAGGTAGAAATGGTAACATATAGGCACATTTTTTGTGTGTTTTTTTAAAACTTTTTTTTATAGGCACATTTTTTAGAGATGTATTTATTTGAGAGAGAGAGAGACAGACAGAGTGTTGCAGGGGAAGAGCAGGGAGGGAGAATCTCAAGCTGACTCCCCACTGAGTGTAGAACCTGATGCAGGGCTCCATCCCAGGACCTCAAAGACCATGACCTGAGCTGAAACCAAGAGTGGGACACTTAACCTGCTCAGCCACCCAGGGGCTCTGTTATATTATTGCAAAGATAGAAATAAATTTTAATCAGAAGATCACTAGAAACTTCAGGTGCCATTTCCCCATCTTCTATACGTAAGTGGTAAATGCAAAAAAAAATTATATATATATATATGTATATATATACACACATGTATATATATATATTCACAATACTTAAAAAATATATATATTTATGTATATGGCTTAAACAATTGTCTTCAATCCTTTTTTTGACTAAGTACCACCTGAATGAATTTTTTAAAACCACATGCCTCATGGCATAATTTTTATTATAAATTAAAATTGTTGTGAATAAAATGATTTTTGGCTTATTGTAAATAGGAACATTTTAAACCAAACTCTACATATGTCTTTTAAATATGTTGTTTGGGAATTAAAAACCAAGAGTTCCCACAATTACCTTTCCCCATTCTGCTAAATTCAATGAAAATGCCAAGCTCTGGAAAATTTTACCTCTAAGTGGATCTCAAAGTAATTCCCTCCACCACATTCCTGCAGATCTAGTTCAGCCTTTCTCATCCCTTGTGTGCACTATTTCTAGAGCCTCTTAACTAGTGTCTCTGCTTGCCTTTAGTCTTACTTCTCTCCAATCTGTTCTGGCTTTATGACTGCCGTGTTCAAAACCCATCATGGATGAGCTTTACTTCCTGTGGTAATTCCAGTCTTGTAACCATGACAAACCGGGTCATTGCTTAATCAGTCCTTTCTCTGTGTTTTGTCCACTGCAGTTATGCTAGGGTTCTTAATAATTACTCTGCTGTCTTATTTCTTAACCATGGGTTAAGTCAAAGTGGGACTTAGACTCACCATCATAGGCTAGCATGGAGCTTTCCTTTTAGAAAGCTAAGGGTGTTGAGAAGCTAACCAGTCTTAACTTAGAGAATACAGACTTTATAGGCCATAGATGAGATAATCTAGCAATATCTCTATGGTAGACTTGTTACCACTTGGAGAACCATCTAACATATTAAATCCTTATGGGAAGACTTCATTGTGGTCATGGTATATGAAAACCTCTCAGTCCAGATCTCCTAAGTTTTATATACTTCCCAGTTAGCTAGTGGCTTCAAATCATTTTAATTTTCAAGAAAAGCATGTTGGTCATATATTTGCCAGATTTTTATATATTTGAAACTGGCTTTCTGTTGTTTTATATAAATAAAAACTTGCTTAGTTTAAAAAAAGTCTGAATCACTATTCATAGCTTTAATATATCTCATATTATGTAAATATCCATGTTTTGCTGCTGAAATATAAATTTATTGACTGTAGAGTAATGCACAGATGACACCATAATATTACAAATAGTATACAATTTATATAATGTATTACCTTTTTAAGAAAATCTGAAAACATCTGTCACCAAGAATTTTTAATTCACACATGTAGGTCTTTTTAAAATTGGGAGAATTGTACCACTGTATCTTTGGTTTCTGTTTCCCTTCTGTTTGTTAGTTTCTTTCTCAGGAAATGGGCTTGTTCCTCTTCTCTGTGTTGGCCATCTTCTCTTTCTGTATTCTTACCTTTCTTCCTAGTTTCTAGATCTGGCTTCTCAGTTGTGTCCTCCAAATCACTCATTTTGTTGTGTTTGGTGCTTGTGTCCTTACATTCTTTCAGAGCCTTTGAAATTTCACTTTTCTTGTAATATTCATGGTCTCGCCCCCAAACACTTTTTCTGTCAGCTTTCTGTTTTTCATGTATTCTGGATGCGCATCTCGTGTGCTTTCTTATTGTGAATCTTCACTCCTGTTCCCCAGAAGTTATACCTTCTTGGATCCTGCAGAGAACTGACATAGTTTATATGTAAGTGATATCCTGCTATTCCTGTTTTTTCCAGCTTTTTAAAAACTTAGGAATTATTGGGGCACCTGGGTGGCTCAGTGGGTTAAGCCGCTGCCTTCGGCTCAGGTCATGATCTCAGGGTCCTGGGATCGAGTCCCGCATTCGGCTCTCTGCTTAGCGGGGAGCCTGCTTCCCTCTCCCTCTTACTCCGCCTGCCTCTCTGCCTACTTGTGATCTCTCTCTGTCAAATAAATAAATAAAATCTTAAAAAAAAACCTTAGGAATTATTGCTGAATTTAATCAACTAAAGGAATTATAAATCATGTTTTAGTGTCCTTCAATTTGTTGATAAATAAGGTAATAGACATTACGATATTGAGGAATCTTAAAGTCATAGATGAAACCCTATTTGGCCATAGTTTATTATCCTTTTTAAATATTAGATCTTATTTATATTTTATTTAGAATTATTACATATATATTCAGAGTTAAAATTAATTTTTCTTTGTTAGGGATACTGAAAGTTGAATTTCATGGAATTTTCATATGTTACACAATATACTTTTTTTGGTCTTTTTCAGCCATTTAAAAATGTAAAATTCATTTAATGCTCACAGGCTGTACTAAAAAAAGGCAACAGGCCATAGTTTCCTGACCTCTGGTCAGGACCAGTTTACTGTGAAAATTTTCTATTCTTTGAAGATTCATTAGCATTCACTTGTAAACCTAGGATCTTTTAAATATTAACTCCTAGATTTCTTTTTTAGTCTCTTTTAAATAAGCTAATCTAATGAAATTGCCTACTTGATTTGATTCTTAATTTGCTAGGAAGCCTTCTGTTTCCTCTGGGATATTAACTTTTAAGCCATTGAGTTGTAAATAGTATTGACTTATTACAATGGTACAATTTTAATGTATTTTGTGTCTTTTATCTTATTTTGGGTTTTTTCTCTTTTTAAAATTTTTATCTTTAGCCTGGCTTGTGAAAGGTTTATCTATTTATCTTAAAGAATCAAATTTTGGGTTATTCTTCCTTTTAAATACTTTACTTCGTTTATAGTTCATTAATTCCTCTTTTAATCTTACTTAATTCCACTTTTCCACTTTGTTTTTCTTTGAGTCTTAACAACAGTTAATAATGTTCCTTCATTTTAATCATTTTTTTGTCAGTGAAGACATTTAAGTCTACAGAGTTCACTTTGAATGTAGACATAGTTCTGTCTCATTGATTTTGGTCTAAGGAGTTCCTCTTTACTTTCTAGATAGTGTATAATTTTAACTCTAATAATTAATTTTAGTTCAGTACACCTGCTTAGATGTGCTGAAATGTCTTGCAACAAGCACTGAGTGAAGGAAGCTATACACATAGTCCCATTTATTTGTAACACACGACTGGCCTTTGCTATGAACAGTTGGGAAGGTGGGGAGCAGTGTGGAGGATGGGGACAGTAAGGGAGCACTAGGAGAGACTTTAAGGTACTATCATGTTCTCTTTCTTGGTTGGAGTGTTGGCTGCACAGTGCCTTTATTCAGCTGTTCATCTAAGATTTCTACACTTATGTTATTACTTTCAGATAAAGTTCAAAAACATAAAGCCTAACAAAAGAACTAATCAAATTGCATTTTTAAAAGAACTTAGATGCCTTAGAAACAATGATCAGTATGTATTACTCAGTCTGTGTTCAGAACTGCCGTCTAACTGGTATACCAATGCAATGTTTTCCTTTACTGCTTTGTTCAGAGGTTGCTTAGATTGTAGTTCAGTCATTGAATATAGATATGTGAGAACATTCTGGTGTCTCTTTTGTTCAACCCATTTAGTGTCTTATCTTTAAAAGAAAAACTCAGTATATTGAGTGAGTGGTTTGTAAGAGACCTGCGCTTCTTAATTTAGATGTACATAGCAGCTTACTGCCCCTTGTACCTCCTCTTTGATTCTCTTTATTGTTAGGGCTTATCTTTGGAGTGCACATCTTCTTAACACCCATTTAGAAAGGAGATGGGAGTAATGGTGTTATTTCTGCATTTCTACAGGCTATTATGCATCATGAAGGTCACATGGACGATGGCTTGAATTTATCTAGATCTCAGCATGAAGAATCGCGGACTGCACGAGTCATCCGGAGTACAGTCTTCCTTTTCAATAGATTTATAAGGTACATTTTCTTTTGTTGTAGTACTTGTTTGACATTTTATTTCAGTTTCCTTATCAGGTTTACAAATACACAAGTCTAAGATATACGATGATGGTACACCTATAATTCAGTAGGATGGCAGTACATATTAGAAAATGATAGGTGATTTTATGTCTTTCTTATAAATAAACTTTTAAAAAAGGGAATGTGATTTTTACAAATTGTGTGTGTAACTTATAATTTGTAGCTGTAGTTCAGGATTATTCTATAATATACCCTTTTGCTGGAACTATTTTAAATTTCCTAGGTAATGAAGCCTAGATACTTAGGAGTTTTGAACTGTATGAATGTGTATATGCATGTATTGATTTTAGAGGGTGTGGAGAGCGGGAGAGGGAGAGAGAGAATCTTAAGCAGGCTCCATGCGGTGTGGAGTCCAACGCAAGGCTCCATCTCACGACCCTGAGATCATGACCTCAGCTAAAATCAAAAGTCGGTCTCTTAACCAACTAAATCACCAAGGCACTCCTTGAATGGTCTTTAAAAATGATTCGTATAGTAAATAACTTTTCCTACTTCCTATGTAAACAGTTGCATATCTACAAACTAAATCAAACTCATGGTCAGGGTGTTTCCTGGTAACATTATACAAATATACATTCTGACTTGTGATGGGTGTATCATACGTCTCTTTAAGCTTGCCAGTTTAATGGGAAAAATTTACATGTGTATGTATGTATATATAGATATATATATGTATTTATAATAATTTTTAAGTTGAATTTGTTCAAGAATTGCAAAAATAGGTATTTCATGTTTGTTGATCAGATTTCTTTATTTTCTTTGTGATTTACCTATTACATAACTTAATTCATCATGTTCATATGTTTTTTATACATGTGAGTTTTATTTATATCTCATTAGTATTTACTGTTAGACTTCCTAAATTTATACAGTTCTTTAATGTATCTTAGAAACAGTGAAACATTTTACATAACTATAGAATATTTTAAAGGGTATGTTATTTTAAGTTAAATAATTTGGCCCTTCCATAATTTTCATGAAAGCACCAGAATTCTTTAAAATCTCCATGTCTTTTCAATATTGGCACTTGTGTATTTTTCAAAGTAAATTATTTTTAAGTATTCATTTTATTAATGTCAGTTTTATTTACTATTAAGAGCCTAATTTTTAAAAATGCATAGGCAGACTTATGTTTTTACTTCTTAGAGTGAGAGTCAAGGTCATTTAGTTTTTCTTCATTTGTGTTTTCTTAAATAGTTTCTTTTCTTTTTAAGATTTTATTTATTTTAGAGAGAGAGAGTGCAGGAGTGCATGCTCAAATGGGGGAAAGAGTAGAGGTAGAGGTAGAGAAAGAGAATTGTAAGCAGACTCCACACTGAGCATGGAGCCTGACATGGGGCCTGATCTCATGACCCTGCGATCATGACCTGAGCTGAAACCAAGAGTCAGACGCTTAACTGACTGAGTCACACGCTTAACTGACTGAGTCACCCAGGCGCCCCTCAGTTTATTTTTTGTGACCCATCTGGCTCTGTCTTCCAGGTCAAGGTAGTGGTGGTGGTGGTGGCAGAAGTGTGTGTGTGTGTGTGTGT